>JAVTVY010041769.1:0-180990 GCA_036873755.1 Hanleya hanleyi | reverse complement strand
CATAAAACTTAAATAAGAATAGGCTTCCATAAAGGCTCAATAGCGACAGGGTCATATAACGGTATCGTAGACACTGTCCCTATAGTAAGCCCAGACCTCCCAGGCTCATCGGCGCTGACATAATGGAAGTTATATACACGTGCCCCCCCCTTTTTTAAAAGAAAGTTTTTTATGAGGAAACGTGTTCTTACCATTAAAAACCGATAAAAACACACAGGCCTCTAGTGTCTGTGTGCTGACCCGACCCCGGTGATCTGCTGCGCTGTCACCAGTGGTCCCAAGGAAAATAGGTCGTCCTTGATAAGTGTCATGTCTCTCAAGTAGTATGATGCGAAGGTTGTGTGAGATCTCCAAAACAAGCCCTCATAATATCAGTTACCGACCTGTTGGTCCACAAAGGCCAGGACGCCCCAAGCGCCCTGATCTCATGTGCAGAGACATCACACAACGCAGCCTGCATCGATGACACTCCATCGTAGGCTAACCTAATAGTTTTGGAGAGCCAAGAAGAGATAGTGTTTTTAGATATCTCTTGTTGGCTCCAGGGACAAAATGGTATAAATAATCGCCTTCGCCCAGCACGTAGTACTTTAGTGCGACTAATATATACAGTAAGGGCACGAACCGGACACATAAGGTTGTCCGATTCTAACCCTGAGGAAAGGAAATCAGCTAAAGCTGGAACCCAAATTCTCTACAAGAAGTGTCGTACAGAGATTGGTTCTTGGCTACAAATTCAGGAATGGTAGTAAGTACCACATAAGTCCATCGAGAATCATGCCTAATTTCCCTAGCATCCAAAGCGTGTAGTTCTGACACGCGAGCCGCTGTAGTTATGGGTTCGAACGGAGGTTCTGATAAACTCCGTAGAACTAATGCTAAATCCCATTTAGGAAGTTTTGGTACAGAGACAAGCCTGTCAATCCTAAACGATCTAACCAGAGCTGTTAGATTAGGATCAGAGGCAGGATTAACGCCAGTAGACAGGTTAATAATCCTAGATAATGCAGATCTGTAACCATCCACCGTAGATGGAGCAAGACCCTTGTCTTGAAACAGGTGTAACAAGAAATCTGCTATCTGCTGAACAGAGGCAGAACGGGCATCAATGTTTCTTCCAGTACACCACACATGGAAGACCCTCCACTTCCCTTGATAACAAGCTGATGTGGAGGATCGAGTGGAAGCGACCATTCTTCTCGAAGCTTCCCTAGAAAACCCAACCTCAGTGAGCTGATCCTTGAGCACTTGCAAGCGTGCAGATGGAATGCCTGAGGTTTGTGGTGGAAAATTGCTGACTTCGGTTGACGAAGTAGTTTTTCCCAAAGAGGTAGTCGTCTTGGGACGTCTACCAGTAATTCCAGAAGGTCGGGAAACCACGGACGAGCTGGCCACCAAGGGACAATTAGATAAACGACGCACGGATGTGCGCGTATCTTTTGTAGAACTAGAGGCAGGATTGAAGGGGGCGGGTAAGCATACGCTATTAGACCCGTCCAATCCTGCGATAGAGCATCGACTCCCACTGCTAGAGGATCCAGTACAGGGGACATATACAGAGGGAGTTGATGATTCAGGTGAGTAGCGAACAGATCTATCAGCGGTTGTTCCCAAATCTGAGCGACTTGGCGCAGAATGTCTGTGTGAAGCTGCCACTCCGTCGGTATAATCTGATGTTTTCTCGACAGTGCGTCGGCTAGTACATTCAGATGTCCTGGTATGTGTCTGGCACGAAGTATGATATCGTTCTGCCAGCACAGATGGTAGAGTATCTCGGTCTGCTTCAGAAGCTTCGAGGACCGAGTTCCCCCCATCTTGTTGATGTAAGCTAAGACAGTTGTGTTGTCTGTAGCTACCAGAACCGACTGGCCTTTGAGGTCCTGTATCAATAAGAGTATTGCTCGATTGACGGCCATGAACTCTAACACATTGATATGGAGTAACCTCTCCTGCGGAGTCCAATAGCCTGATATCGACTTGGATCCGAGGTGGGCCCCCCCATCCTTGCATCGAAGCATCCGTGAACAGCTGATGAGTAGCTTGAAACGGAAGCAGTGTTACACCAGGCATCACGTTGAGAGGGTCCATCCACCATAATAGGTGATGTTGGACTTCCTCTGTGACAGGAATCATGGGATTCCTGTGCCTGTGTGGCCAATGCTGATTTAGATAGATCATTAGTGGCCGTAACTGTAATCGGCCTCGTGGTGTGACATCCTGTGTGGATGTCAGTAGACCGATTATTGATGCAAACTGGATGGCAGTGCGGCAAGAATGTCTGATGAACAGTGGAATGTCGCGACATATCTTGCACCAACGAACTTCCGGTGGCCAATGACCAATTTGGTGTCGTACGCCACGCCTAGGAAGTTCCGTTGTTGTGACGGTGTTATCTCCGATTTTTCCTCGTGTGGGAGATAACCCAGTAGTTCGAGGATGTGCCATACAAATGTTGTATCGCATCGGAGTTGTATTCTGCACATATTCCTGATAATGGAATCGTCTAGGTAAAATGATATTTGATACTTCGACTGTGCAGATACGCCGCCACTGGCTGAAATACTCTGGTGAAGATCCAAGGGGAACTGGCTAGACCGAAAGGTAGGACCTGGAATTGGAAACGGCGAGCACCGACCAGGAATCTCAGGTACTTCCGGTAACTTGGATGAATCGGGATATGCAGGTAAGCGTCCCGAAGATCCAAGGAAGTTAACCATTCCCCTTGAACCAGAGCGGTCATGATGGACCGGAAGGACTCCATCCGAAAGTGAGGGGGTTTCATCAGGAAGTCCTTGTTCAACCTGTGCAGATTTATTATCATGCGCATTTCCGGTGTATCCTTCTTTGGCACAAGGAAGACCGGAGAATAGAACCCGGGGGACCGGTTGTTGACCGTTAGTTCTATTACTGCATGCTTCTGGATAAGTTTGTCCACAGATGCCTGTGTTACCAGAAGGTGTGCCTTCCGTATAGGTATACGGGAGGGCTTGGGAGCAGCAGTAAGGGGTGGATCTATAGTAAATTCTAGGGGCTAACCGTATCGAATAGTACGGATTACCCACGGATCCATCCCCAGTTTTTGCCAATTCCGCCAAAATCCTTGAAGTCGTCCCCCGACCGGGAGACTGGATTTTGGCGGGACCGGAAGTTGAGGCAATTCGTGGTCCCGCCATGTCATGAGATTGACATGGCCCGAATCGTCACCGGCCCTGCTGCTTTTTGCCACGACCTTTCCCTTTACCTTTATAGTTGGGATTGGTCTGGCCTTGCTGTTGTGGCATGCGACCCGCCGCTTGAGACTTCCCTTTTGGACCGGAAGCGGAAGTAGTCGGCCTAGGTTGCTTGGCTGGTGGACCGGAAGTGTCCGTAGAAAGACGTTTTCCTGTCCCCATACCACCCGCTCTAGGCGGAGGATTAGGCTTAGCCTTCTCCACCGTATCCCTTAGAGACGGTATAATGCCATTAAACAACAGCGAAGATGCTGGCGATTGCTTCTTCAAAGTACGAATGACTATATCAGGAGCATGGTTGACAACGGAAGACAAGTAAGCTTGTCGTCTCAGATGAACAACCATCGCAGCATTGAACGCGGCTAAAGCCATTGCATCAGCATTAGCTTTAGCAGCCACGTTCTGAAGATCCGTCAGTAATTGTAGCTCAGGACTACTACTGGCTGCTAACTGCGAACGCGACAACCTGCTCAACACAGTGGATATGGCCGTTAGAAACCAGTCCATGTGAGAGGCTATGGCTACCCCCTGCCGCGCAGCTTCTTCAATAGTAGAAGACTGCTTATCAGTTAGCGGGATCAAGACCTGACCTTGTTGCCTTTACATATGTCGGCAAGATCAGGTTCCGGTTCCGCGGCCTTAAAGTCATATGCCGAATCATGAATTCCGTACGCTCTAGACGTGGGCTTCTCCACCGGAAGTGGTGCCGAAGCGGAAGCCGGTCTAAAGAGTGCACGTTTTCCCATTCTTGTAATACGTTCCTGCATTGTTTTAGGCTGGGCTAAAACCGTATCAAGAACGGAACATAAACCATGAATGGCATCTGACGCAGGAAGTGACGACATCTGCATGGTAGTTGTCGACGGAGCCTCTGCCATAGTATGTAGGCGAGAGGACGTCGGCAGTGGGGGTCGTGACATATTAGGGTACAACTCGTATAGAGCTTTTAGTACCTCTGAATATGAACGTCTCTCCGGATCATGATCACTGTCATTATCCTCAATGGATTGACGTTGCGCGACCCCCTGACGTCTCATCGATGGGTCAGTAGACAAATCAATCGGATCAGACGATACTACCGGAAGCTGTGTCGGAACCGGGGATGGAACCTGAACAGTACCGGAAGCGGAAGTCAAGAGTCGCCGGAACTGATCTAGTTCAGCTGCCTGTTGTTCCATTCTTTGCAGAATAACAGCAGACAGAGAACCATCAATAACCGGAACTCCCGTATTGATTTGTGGACTATTAGAGACCCGCCTATAAGGGGATGCAATAGGCCTAGCCCACTGCATTTCCGGACGAACCGGAAGTCTCAACCCACCGGGGTTTGTCACAACAGGCCTCCTTATAGTGGGACCGGAAGGACGAAAAGTCCTAACCGGAATCCCGGAGTTAACCATACCGGAACCCGCAGGCGACCGGAATTGGCTGACAGGAAGTTGATAATGAGCCCTATATGGGTTTATGACACCCGACCCAGAACCATTCTCAGTCATACCCTGTTGTGACTGGAACAATGCCGTATTGTTTCTATTAACACTCTGAGGTATTAAGTGTGAAACTGGCATTGTTCCTGCAGAACAATGACCTCGATCCCCTGCGTTTGTCAACCCAGAGGTGTTCAATTGCAAGGGATTTAATCCTACCCGGCCTTGCGTGATAACTCCCGTGACTGGGGTATTACGTAAGGTCGTGGAGTTTACTCCTGGTAAGACCATGGATACATTGTCTCTATATCCACCAGAGGTATTGTCTGCTGTGCTGAAATTAACTATACCTGGTATTACACCATAGTTATTTACAGCACCACTTACCATGCCTAAGGCTGCCCCTGGAGCAACAGGGAGTGTCGAAATTGGTTGACGACCAACAAACGACACCTGGGAATTATTAGATATCGGGGTATTCCCAGCGGGAGTCCCCCCAGTGATATCATTCCCAACAGCACATACGGGCGTACTTACAACGTCACCAGTGTTTATGCCCGGAGTCAAAGTGGTCCTCATCTCGTTCGTCTCGATTTCCATGGGGGACACACTTTCGGGAAGATCTAGTTCCACTGTGACCTCGGCTGACTCTCCCGTACCTTCATCTAGGACGGACCCCATTACTTTTACCTGTTTCTTCCTTTTACCTGTGGACAGATCAGAAACAAAAGTACTAGTGCTTGGCGCAATACCTTTATCTAATAAAGAACGTAAAGGGCCCATCCAAGGACTGCCAATCGATGCAGGCTTCTTCGCCGTCCCATTTTCAATAAAATGGGAGGGCGGAGTCATGATATTAGTCTCCGACATTAAACCAGGGGGAAGGGAACCCGCACGAGACCCGGTCATTAAATCTTGAAATAAATCATCGGGCCATTGTTGACACTCCTGACATCTATGGGTACAATCACAAGCAATATTGCCTCGACACGCAAGACAAACAGAATGTAAGTCGGTCGTTGATTTAGACTTCCCACAGACGGAACAGAACATAGAGGCCATTATTTTATCGACAGATATACACAAGAATACTTCCCAACTTGATCTTTTCGTTGCTTTGTAGACTTGTAGATGATGTTATCACTCGTTGTAAACGTAAAATCCTTCCGTAATACGCTGGAGCTTTACACACGATCTTTACAGTAGCTAGCTAAGTAAAGAAGTGAAGATCTATTGTGATTGAGTGCTGGCGTGGGTGATTAGGCGGGAAATGAACTGTGCTATTGTTTTAATTTCTTCACTTGTTAATCCGTGTTTGCACACGAACGCATATGTCAGTAAGGTCAGTTTCACTGTGTAAAAAATATTGCCAAACTCTGGGCTGCATTTCACCTCTCCAAACATTGCTGCCAGTCAAAATTATGCATGGCACTTTCATGCCGTCTGCATTTATTCTTTCAGAAATATAATCCCATATTTCTTTTCCAAGATCCTCCACAGATGTAAAATTTTTAATCAAGGATGCAGTCAAAAGGAGGAGGACAAAAATCTTCAATTTAGCCATCTTGTCTGCCTATCAACTTGTATGTGATGATGTGTCTATTCACGTTGTGTTTGCACATGTGAACTTCAATATGCCATATTTCTTCCAACCCTTTCAAAATGATGGACCGGTAAAAACAGAGGTATTGCACACCACCATCACCAATGTCTTCTGAAAAGAAGCAATAAAACATATGTACACAATTTCAGCTTTGCACTTTTCAACTGTAAATGAAGTTTCAACTTATTACTAACTTACAGAACCTGAATGGCTTACATGTATCACATCAACTTAACTATACATAGAAATCCAACAAACAGGAACATTACACATGTTCCTCAAGTCGTGTGTCAAAGCGGTGTCGGGCAGAAATGTATGTGAAGTCAACTGTCAAAGCAGTGTTGGAGAGCAGTGAACGTGAAGTCTAGTGTCAAATTGGGATAGGACTTAGGGTTATGTATCATTAGTAACTTTTACATTCATGGTCATTTCAGCAATCGAAATAAAATAATTTCTCCACCAAAGTGTACCTCAGATGAAATGTTGAAACATACTGGGAGAATGATGTGCTTCAACTTCAGTGTCAAAGCCAGTGTATGGAGGAATGTACATCAAGTTGACAGTTAAAGCAGTGTTAAGGAGGAATGTACATGTAAAGTGTCAGAGTGGTGTTAGTCAAGAAGGTACGTCAAATTGACTGTGAAAGCGGTGTTAGAAGGGAATGTACTTCAACTGAAGTGTCAAAGCGGTGTTGGGGAAAAATGTATGTGAAAAGTGTGAAAGCGCTGTTAGGGAAGAAGGTACGTGAAGTCAGGAGTCAAACTGGTGTTAGGGAGCAATGTACATCAAGTCAATGTACATCAAGTCGAGTGTCAAAGCAGTGTTAGGGAGGAATGTACATGAAGTGGAGTATCAAAGCGGTGTTAGGGAGGAATCAGGATAGGGGTTAGGGTCAGGTTCATTTCAGCTATCAAAATGAAATAAGTCGAGTGTCAAAGCAGTGTTAGGGAGGAATGTATGTGAAGTCCGCTGTCAAAGTGGGGTTAGGGAGGAATCAGGATGACACTTCGGGTTAGGTACGTTTCGTAACTATCATGTTGAGAAAGGTACGTGAAGTCAAGAGTCAAAGCGGAGTTAGGAAGGAATGTACGTGAAGTTGAGTGTCAAAGTGATGTTAGGGAGGAATGTATGTGAAGTCGAGTGTCAAAGCAGGGTTAGGGAGGGTTGTATGTGAAGACGAATGTCAAATCGGTGTTAGGGAGGAATGTACGTGTAGCCGAGTGTCAAAGCGGTGTTAGGGAGGACTGTACGTGAAGTCGAGTGTCAAAGCGGGTTAAGGACTTAGGGTTAGGTAACTTTCATAACTATCAAGTTCAGGTTTGTTTCAGCTATGAAAAAAATTATTTCTCCACCAAAGTCTGTAGTTTGTCAAATCGGGGTTAGGGAGGAATATACATGAATTCGAGTGTCAAAGCGGTGTTAGGGACAAATGTACGTGAAGTTGAGTGTCAAAGCGGTGTTATGGAGGAATGTGCGTGAAGTCGAGTATCAAAGCAGGGTTAGGGAGGGTTGTATGTGAAGACGAGTGTCAAAGCGGTGTTAGGGAGGAATGTACGTGTGGCCGAGTGTCAAAGCGGTGTTAGGGAGGAATGTATATGAAGTTGACTGTCAAAGTCGTGTTAGGGATGAATGTATGGGAAGTTGAGTGTGAAAGCGGTGTTAGGGACAAATGTACGTGAAGTCGAGTGTCAAAGCGGTGTTAGGGAGGAATGTACATGAAGACGAGTGTCAAAGCAGTGTTAGGGAGGAATGTACGTGTAGCCTAGAGTCAAAGCGGTGTTAGGGAGGACTGTACCTGAAGTCGAGTGTCAAAGCGGGTTTAGGACTTAGGGTTAGGTAACTTTCATAACTATCAAGTTCAGGTTCGTTTCAGCTATGAAAAAAATTACATCTCCACCAAAGTCTGTAGTTCGTCAAATCGGGGTTAGGGAGGAATATACATGAATTTGAGTGTCAAAGCGGTGTTAGGGACAAATGTATCTGAAGTTGAGTGTCAAAGCGGTGTTAGGGAGGAATGTTCGTGAAGTCGAGTGTCAAAGCAGGGTTAGAGAGGCTTGTATGTGAAGACGAGTGTCAAAGCGGTGTTAGGATTGGAATGTACGTGTAGCCGAGTGTCAACGCGGTGTTAGGGAGGACTGTACGTGAAGTCGAGTGTCAAAGCGGGTTTAGGACTTAGGGTTAGGTAACTTTCATAACTATCAAGTTCAGGTTTGTTTCAGCTATGAAAAAAATTATTTCTCCACCAAAGTCTGTAGTTTGTCAAATCGGGGTTAGGGAGGAATATACATGAATTCCAGTGTCAAAGCGGTGTTAGGGACAAATGTACGTGAAGTTGAGTGTCAAAGCGGTGTTATGGAGGAATGTACGTGAAGTCGAGTATCAAAGCAGGGTTAGTGAGGGTTGTATGTGAAGACGAGTGTCAAAGCGGTGTTAGGGAGGAATGTACGTGTGGCCGAGTGTCAAAGCGGTGTTAGGGAGGAATGTATATGAAGTTGACTGTCAAAGTCGTGTTAGGGATGAATGTATGGGAAGTTGAGTGTGAAAGCGGTGTTAGGGACAGATGTATGTGAAGTCGAGTGTCAAAGCAGTGTTAGGGAGGAATGTACGTGAAGTCGAGTGTCAAAGCAGGGTTAGGGAGGCTTGTATGTGAAGACGAGTGTCAAAGCGGTGTTAGGGAGGAATGTACGTGTAGCCGAGTGTCAAAGCGGTGTTAGGGAGGATTGTACCTGAAGTCGAGTGTCAAAGCGGGTTTAGGACTTAGGGTTAGGTAACTTTCATACTATCAAGTTCAGGTTCGTTTCAGCTATAAAAAAATTATTTCTCCACCAAAGTGTAGTTTCTCTAGTCGGGGTTAGGGAGGAATGTATGTGAATTCGAGTGTCAAAGCGGAGTTAGGGACAAATGTACTTGAAGTTGAGTGTCAAAGTGGTGTTAGGGAGGAATGTACGTGAAGTCGAGTGTCAAAGCAGGGTTAGGGAGGCTTGTATGTGAAGACGAGTGTCAAAGTGGTGTTAGGGAGGAATGTACGAATAGCCGAGTGTCAAAGTGGTGTTAGGGAGGACTGTACATGAAGTCGAGTGTCAAAGCGGGTTTAGGACTTAGGGTTAGGTAACTTTCATACTATCAAGTTCAGGTTCGTTTCAGCTATAAAAAACTTATTTCTCCACCGAACTCTGTAGTTTGTCAAATCGGGGTTAGGGAGGAATGTATGTGAATTCGAGTGTCAAAGCGGTGTTAGGGAGGAATGTATATGAAGTTGACTGTCAAAGTCGTGTTAGGGATGAATGTATGGGAAGTTGAATGTCAAAGCGGTGTTAGGGACAGATGTACGTGAAGTCGAGTGTCAAAGCGGGTTTAGGACTTCAGGTTAGGTAACTTTCATACTATCAAGTTCAGGTTCGTTTCAGCTATAAAAAATATATTTCTCCACCAAAGTCTGTAGTTTGTCTAGTCGGCGTTAGGGAGGTATGTATGTGAATTCGAGTGTCAAAGCGGAGTTGAGGACAAATGTACTTGAAGTGGAGTGTCAAAGTGGTGTTAGGGAGGAATGTACGTGAAGTCGAGTGTCAAAGCAGGGTTAGGGAGGGCAAATAGTTTGACAGACTGACGCCCTGGCAGGAGAATAGTCTTGCTCCCCCACATGTGTCGTTTTAACACTGTCGTCTTACAAGGAAAAATGGTCCGCATAATATTTTCAACAATAGCTGTTACATGTACATGTTTCAATGAAAAGTGTCTTCTTTAGAAAAATTCATATACAAGTACATGCATGATTTCCCACAGGGAGACCTCCACCAATCAGGAAGATCGGTATATAACAACACTAAACATTGCTGTCACATGATTTAATCAAACTGTCGTTTTCAGAGTGTCGCTGTAGAAAATATATATATCTTATGAAGTGTCGTTTTTAACACTGTCGTCTTGGAAGTGAGAATAGACCTGATAACATTCCCAACCCTCACTTTTAACAGTTCAATGAAACTGTCGTTTTTACAGTGTCGCTGTAGAAAGTTTGATCAACTGTATATAATAACACAGACCATTGCTGTCACATGATTTAATCAAAGTGTCGTTTTCAGAGTGTTGCTGTAGAAAATATACATATCTTATGAAGTGTCGTTTTAACACTGTCGTCATACAAGTGACAAATGCCCCTGGTAATATTTTCAACCATGCTTACAATATATAATTCAATGAAAGTGTCGTTTTAGTGTGTCGCTGTAGAAAATATACATATCTTATGAAGTGTCGTTTTAACACTGTCGTCATACAAGTGACAATGCCCCTGGTAATATTTTCAACCATGCTTACAGTATATAATTCAATGAAAGTGTCGTTTTTAGTGTGTCGCTGTAGAAAATATACATATCTTATGAAGTGTCGTTTCCCAGACTGTCGCTCTGGCAGGAGAATATTCCTGCTCCCTCATATATGTCGTTTTAACACTGTCGTCTTGGAAGTGAGAATAGACCTGGTAATATTTTCAACCATACTTACAATATTTAATTCAATGAAAGTGTTGTTTTCATAGTGTCGCTGTAGAAAATATATATATCTTATGAAGTGTCGTTTCCCAGACTGTCGCTCTGGCAGGACAATAGTCCTGCTCCCAGACAGTGCCGTTTTAACACTGTCGTCTTACAAGGGACAATGGTCCACATAATATTTCCAATCATAGCTGTTGCATGTACATGTTTCAATGAAAAGTGTCATCTTTAGAAAAATTCACAAGTACATGTACATGTATCATTCACACAGGGAGACCTCCACCAGTCAGGAAGATCAGTATATAACACAGAGCATTGCTGTCACATGATTTAATCAAACTGTTGTTTCCAGTGTCTCGCTGTAGAAAATATACATATCTTATGAAGTGTCGTTTTAACACTGTCGTCATACAAGTGATAATGCCCCTGGTAATATTTTCAACCATGCTTACAACATATAATTCAATGAAAGTGTCGTTTTTAGTATGTCGCTGTAGAAAATATACATATCTTATGAAGTGTCGTTTTAACACTGTCGTCATACAAGTAACAATGAATGCCCCTGGTAATATTTTCAACCATGCTTACAATATCTAATTCAATGAAAGTGTCGTTTTTAGTGTGTCGCTGTAGAAAATATACATATCGTATGAAATGTCATTTCCCAGACTGTCGCTCTGGCAGGAGAATAGTTCTGCTCACCCATATGTGTCATTTTAACACTGTCGTCTTAATAGGGAGAATGGTGCGATTAATATTTCCAACCATAGCTGTTACATGTACATGTTTCAATGAAAAGTCTCGTCTTTAGAAAAACCCACATACATGTACATGTATGATTTCACACAGGGAGACCTCCACCAATCAGGAAGATCGGTATATAACAACACAGGTATATAACAACACAGAGCATTGCTGTCACATGATTTAATCAAAGTGTCGTTTTCAGAGTGTCGCTGTAGAAAATATACATATCTTATGAAGTGTCATTTTAACACTGTCGTCTTGGAACTGAGAATACCGATAACATTTTCAACCCTCACTGTTAACGGTTCAATGAAACTGTCGTTTTTACAGTGTCGCTGTAGAAAGTTTGATCAACTGTATATAATAACACAGACCATTGCTGTCACATGATTTAATCAAAGTGTCGTTTTCAGAGTGTCGCTGCAGAAAATATACATATCTTATGAAGTGTCGTTTTAACACTGTCGTCATACAAGTAACAATGCCCCTGGTAATATTTTCAAACATGCTTACAATATATAATTCAATGAAAGTGTCGTTTTTAGTGTGTCGCTGTAGGAAATATACATATCTTATGAAGTGTCGTTTTAACACTGTCGTCGTACAAGTGACAATGCCCCTGGTAATATTTTCAACCATGCGTACAATATATAACTCAATGAAGGTGTCGTTTTTAGTGTGTCGCTGTAGAAAATATACATATCTTATGAAGTGTCGGGACAATGGACCTGATAATATTTCCAACCATAGCTGTTACATGTACATGTTTCAATATAATGTATGATCCCACGCAGGGAGACCTGGAGCCACCAGTCACGAAAATCCACTGTATATAATAACACAGAGAATTCTCGTGCTCCCTTACATGGAGTAACAACCCATATTCATGAGTATTCATAACTTAAAATACTTCCATACAGCTAACCCATAAATAATGGAGTATTGTACTTTATTATCTATCAATATCAACATGAACAATAAAAATGTATTCACCTAGAATAGTTTCTGATTTGTTTCACTTCCTGTGACACATGATTTTGGTCCATGACCATGCATACATGATGACCAGTTGTCATGTTTCACTTGCCTATTAAACTTGTAAACCTGGTGTGATTTTAAATCTTTAGTCATTTCTTAGTACTGCAAATATCAGAAAGTGACCTGTGGAGATTAATCATATTGGCCGTTACATTGTACTGTACAAATATCATTTATGTATCCACCTAGACTAAATGGATTATGCAGGACTGGTGAATTACATGTAGATAATAAAAATTTCCCAGGCAAGGAAAAGTCGCAGGCTGAAAGCACGACAGACAATCTCCTGATTATTTCTCTTACTCCTTGAGCTAGGGAGCTTAGCTCTACCAGAAATGTAAAAAAAATCGAAGCTGACCACTTTGATGACAGTGACGTCATTTCAATAAAGGCATATTATGGCTGATTTATTGGTCAGTTGTTGGTCAGATTTTTTGAATTGCTTATGTGATTTCTTTGCAAACACTGCATGATAAATTGGTAAATAATTATGTGATGTGATATAGAATAGTTTTTGTACAACTTTCCTCGTGGAAAAGCAGGAATTTTCAAGGAATATGACGAAAACATCACTTTTCTGATACCCCACATGACCGCCATTTTGAATTTACCCATGATTCTCTGACGGGGTTATGCAAATAGGATCAAAATGACCCCAAGGCCTGGTAGGGTTAAAATGGCAAAGGCTAGGCAGTTTAAAAACACGCAATACACATCTTACACATGTACATGCAGCTACCCTGTCTATATTGGTTCCAGAGGGTGCAGTCAATCCTCTAATAATTCGATCACCCTAGTATTAGCATGATTAGAATTCAATCTCCTGAATTTTGTGGACAAAATGCAATGTCGGTCTAATAACTTTGATCACTCTCTAAAATCTTTAAAATAACAAAGAAATAATCAAATCATGGATTATTTTCATGGTTTTAGACCCTTTTGAATTTGTCAATTTCTTGTTGCAAAATTTGATAACCCCCCTTTTTTACGTGGAATTTCACTTCCTGTGATTGAAAGGAGAATTAACGTAATATACATGTAGCTATACACCAATCCGGATTACACTATGCGATGTTGTAGGGTTTATATGAATTCCTGTTCTCAGCCAGGATCTGCTAACACCATACATTTCTTTGTACCTCACTGTATATAATGTACATTGTACACATTCTCCACTCGACTCGTTAATCAAAACAGTTCATCGTGATTGATTATGCGGGTACATGTACAGGTATTGATTAATCTCACATTGTCCTGATTGTGAGCGTGATTCATACAATGCAGCCATTCATACAATACACAGACAGAATTAGCAGGGGAGATCACATTGCTTACTATTAATTGGCTACATAAGCATTTAATTGCATTCATTAAAACCATAAATTTTGTGTCCTAATTAAACATTTGAACTTGATAGGGCTGCATATTTGTGATACCACACAATAGGTGACTACATGATGTACATGTAGCAACCTTGTTAAACCTGGAAAAGCTACCTGACCAGCTGTATTGCACATGGTGTTCCTGGTTTGAAGATTCTAACATGATGGTTGTTACTCCATGTAAGGGTGATTGACCCTTACAAAAACCTGACTGTTGAGAAGTTACAACTATATTAGGAAAAGGTTCCTTAGGGCACATACTACTGAAAAATGTTCTCAAAGAATGATCATGATTAATTCCACCTCGAATAGGGAGGGTTAATTGTGCGTTACGTGTGTTACATCGGACAAAATGTGATTTACTCGTATATGTGATTTAAACTCAAAATCGTCTGATTTGTACACATGATTCAATCTAATGTGCAGTTATTTTTCAAGAAGAATAAACACTTTTCTATACCAATATGGTGTGGAGCCATAAAAATAACAATTGGAGGTGGTAGTAGTGAAAGTCTTGCGTTACGTAACGTGTGTTACAATATTTGTTACGTGTGTTACACTGTCTGAATTTACCAAAGCAAATTTAATCTGGAAGTCAAGCGAATAAATTATTTTACACATTGACAGAATAAGGTATGATTTACATGGCAAATCTTTCAAACCTTTCACATGATTTTGAGTTTAAATCACATATATGAGCAAATCTAAATTTGTCTGTTGTAACACACGTAACACACAATTTTCCCTCCCCATATTTAAGATTGAATTAATTATGATTATTCTTTGAGAAAAAACTTTGGTAGTATGTGCCCTAAGGAACCTTTTCCTAATATAGTTGTAACTTCTTAAGAGCCATTTTTTTGTTAGGGTGCATCATGCAAATTGTAACACACGTAACGTGACATGGGACTTTTTAGTGGTATACAGTAGGTGTGCTAGAAAATGCATCTTACCACTTAGTAGATCTCATGTGGTTGGTGAAAGATGACTATTCCAATATTTTTTATGATTCAGAACCTAACGTTTTGAATCTAATAATCATTTCACTGGAAATAAATCTTGTTGAAATAGACCCTCTGTCTATAATCAAGGAGCATGTAACACACGTAACATTCCATGTAACTATGGCTCGATTTGGGGGCCTGCTGATATCTAAAATTAGGCCAAAAGTTGGGTGTAGCAGGCCATCTTCCATATTTTGCCTCCCATTTTATATATGTTATGGAAAAACAGCAGGTCATCAGAAAATTCTAAAGAAGGTCCTAATGTAACACACGTAACGTTACGTGTGTTACGTGCAATTAACTAATTAATTATCAAACATAAAGACAGTAAGCAATTAAATTTTATGTGCATCACAACAGAATAGTTAATGTACCTTTGCATATGAAAAAGTATTAAGCTACTGTTATTTATGCTCTCTACTGTAAACTTTTACATGAATTTGTGTTACGTGTGTTACGCAACCTGCTAGACAGTAAATTTTAGTCGTTAACACCTTTAAAATTTTATTTCAAATGGAAAACGGACGTTATTATTAGAAGATAATGTGTTATCCAATGATATTTTGGAGTTTCACTTGAAAACCAACATAACTTAGCAAAAATGAGTCCACTAACTCTTTAGGTGTGTTTTGTCATAAGAAAATGAGAAAAAATATGGTTGACTTCACCTGTAATTATCAGACAGGTGTATACTAGAAAATGCAAACTACTGTCACAACAAGTAATCTGGATCTATTTGCTACAATAAAATCACAAGTTTCATCCACATTAACATTTTTAAAATTTGGCATGTTTGGACCACTTCCTGTGGAATAAATTTACAAATTCCCAACTTGGGTGGTGGGAGAGTCTGAGAGAGTACAAGCAAATTGTGGGCTGGAGTTAGACTGGAGAACATGAGTCGCAACTCTACAATCCAGAGAAAATCCAGAAAAGTGGGGAAAGGGGGGGGGGGGGGAGAGGGGGGTACACAATTATATTGGACATTTTTATCATATTTTGACCTGTAAAATGAAGTTGCAGAAATGTCGCATAACAAAATGACATACCCATCACTTTGTGCCAAAGAATCACGTGCCGAACAATCCCGACATGACCGTGCCCCAAACTCCTGGCACCTACACCCTAATGCTGTCAACTAGTCTGAGCTTCAGCAGACCGTATCCTTCCTAATAGCAGTTCCGTATTTCTGCCCGCCGCCAAACGCAATTTTATCGAGTAAAAGTGAGAAAGCAGCATCATACGGTAGCGAACAAGCACCAAGGAATGGGTTACCAGAGATTAATCACTGGCCATCAGTTTCGGGAGTGGATATACAGATATACAACAACAATGTTTAGCGTCTTTTGGGTGTAGGGTTATGCAGGAGTATTTTAAAACGAAAAATCCCCACACCCCCAACCTCAGGTAAGGGTCAGGCTTATTGGAGATTACCTCCGTGGGGATTCACAACAAGTTTATGCCCCATAGGGTGAGGCTTTCACACATTTTCAGTCCTGTTTATGTTGGGATTCAGTTAACCTTTTACATAAGGATGGGATATTAAATGAATTTGGTTTATGTTTAGGTGGGGATTCACTTCAATGTTTTGCCCCAGGTGGTAGGGCATTGAAGCAGTTTAACAACTCCAATTTGCTCAGTCCCAACTATAAACCCCGAGGATGGGTGGGGGTGGGGTTTCGCTTGACTCATGCATTACCATAGAGGAAGCTCGGACTAGCATGGAAAGTGCATTATTGGGGTGCAGGAATGCATGCGCTGGAGGTCACCATTACTTTTGATGCATTTTAATGTGAATTTTCTGAATGTTGATAGAAATATGGCTGCATTTCTATGCATTTGATCTAAAAATACAAAATTTCAGGGAGTAATTCCAGACCATTCAATAGGAGGGGGTTCTAATTTTTGGAAAAGCCCTTGTACCAAGATGGTGGAGTTGTTTACATTTTCCAGCTGCATTTGGAATGCGTAGTCTTTCTCTCCTATTGTTGGTGTATTGCAAACGTGAATGGACAGGTCTTACACTGTGACAGTTCGATTTGAGGATGTGAATGTTTTGTACCGGTAACGTTTTATTTTCGTCAGTGAATCGCCTTGAACCATACGGCATGCATGACTCTGATCAGAGTCAATGTTACTTGACCAGTGTTGACATGCTGGACTACCCGCCCACGCGACTTCCCCACCTCTCAAGAAGTCTATCATCAATTTATAATAATCAGTCCATAATGTTCGTAAAATTAGGAGAGCTGTTGATCGCTCTTCTACATTTTTATCGGTATGGTAAATATTATTCTTCTGAGGGAAAGTTATGACTCTCAACGAGAGACTGAATAATTCTGTCAGCTACCCATTCAACAGGTTGGGGAAAATACCTTGATCGAAGCCATGTTTCATTTTTGAAATATTGAAGTGGCTAATTTGAATGATTAGTCGCAAAAAACGAAGCAATACGTTGCCGTGAAAATCATGGAATAATAAAGCAATGGATGCTGTTGAAAGATTCATGCAGTCCGGCATATGTGTGAATGTCCACATTTTCCATAAATATATAAAAACTGAAGTTGACATACAATGTAGCCGAGGTATAGGCTAATACTTCGATCAAGGTATAATACCCGGATCAAGGTATAATATCTCGATCAAGGTATTTTCCCCAACCTGTTCAAACAATCCACGCTTCAAGATACAAATGTCTCAAATGGTACGTGAATCTGACTGGTGATATCTACACCTGCACTAACAACAACACCTCCAACAACAACAACCAATGTTAACTTACTTGTTAAAGGTTTTCTGCAGATCTTGGATTTGTTTACGGGAAAACTCTTTAAACTCTGTGAACGGATTGAACACTTTACTTGATGGAGATGATTCTTCATTCCCTTCATTTATATTTGCCCTTCGTTCCAGCTTCTTTGCAAGCTCGTCCGTTGCCATTTTCCAACTATAAATTGAGAGAAAGAGTGATTTTTTTTCGGCGATATCGGATGTCGACCTGTTTGTTGAATGAGAGATGACACTCCTTCCTGGTTGGTGAATATCTACGGGGATTTCCTGTCCACGTGACCACATCTAATACCTGGGTCAGAGGTCAAAGTGGTGTTTTCCAAAGCATCGAGGCATGTTCGACTCGTGCACTCTAGTGAGAGAGAGACAGAGAATCAAGGTTTAATGTCGCGTTCAGCAATATTTCAGCTATACCGACGATCAAACAAAATTCTAAGTATTCAAATTAATAACTTAGTAATCCAACACATTAAAACAAACACACATTAAAACTTATGCAACGAACCGATTTAATCTCAAATAACCTAAGATGCAGCACCGGTAGCCTGCACGTAACAATGTTTTATCAGATTTTAAATTACCGAATGGTGTACGGTGGCAGCGGTTAGTGTAATTTGGAATGCAATTTTTTTTCGATGTATTTTATGTCTATCATTGGCCTGGCTCCTTGAAAAAAAGTGATAATAAACAACCCCTGATCTAGAGTCTATATAGATCGAAAGTTTCAAAGTTTGTACAAGCCAACAAACGTTATTTTGTAAAGGGTGTAAACTCATCAAAGCTTCATTCTATCTCCTAGCTAGATTATCTCAGTACGAAAAGTATTCGAGAAAGAAAGCTGAAACTGAAAATATAAGAGGAACGCACGTAATAAATAAACCTTTAATTCCCCCTATTTGTGGAGGAGAAGTAGTAGAGAAAGCACAGTTCGGACTAGATGGTGGGCGTACGCGAGTGTACACCATACGAGTGTGGGATGAGTGTGGGTTGTAGGACTTTGGATTTTGACCCTATAGCTTGGAGTGTATCTAAAGAATATGTCGTGTGACTGTGACGTCATATGTTACGTCATCAGTAGCAGATAAAGCAGTAGCAGTAGCAGTAGCAGATAAAGCGCAATTTGGATTGGGTGCGTAAATGTGCGTTGTAGGATCCCGGATGTAAATTGGGTATAGGTGGACCATATTGGGACAACTGTCGGCGTTCTATGGAACACAACGTTTCTGCTACTGATGACGTAACATATGACATCACAGTCACATGACCTATTCTCCAATACGTTTGTGACTTGCAAACATGGTGGAGAATGAAGCGCTTGGTTCGCGACGGGCTTCACGAGTGTTTTCTGATTACGAACTTGCATTCTTTCAATACTCCCTCGTTTGGCCCGTTTTTATTTGTTATTTATTTATTTTTTCATCAGGGGATCACATAGTTCATCATTTTCCAACAGATGACTTGATAGAGCTAGTACATCATCGCTCTGAAATATTTGTATCTAATACCGCTCAAGCCGGTGCTAGGGACCGTGTGGTCATGTCATTCAAGATGTCCACATGAACATCTGCAATAACAGCGTGACTGGGATAGAAATCATCACAGGGATCACTTTTGGTTCTTTTGATATTTTTAGAAATATGCAGTCAGTATATTTGTCTGTGAGGTCATATGACTTCTTGTCAGTACGCCAGCATCGTTTTCCACCATTCTTTCAATGTTGCGTTTAATTGTTGCCTGTATATGATGAGATTCTCTTGGTGGACGTTTCGTCCCCGAGGCTTGCCCTCCGTACAAATCATTGTTATTGTAATTTGTGACTTGTACACATGGTGGCTTGGTCGGCGTCGGGCCTCACAGGTATTTGCTCTGATTACGAACTTGTGTTCTATAAATAGTCCCTCAGTTGAGCCGTTTTTCCATCTGGCGATCACATAGTTCATCTTAGATGAATTGAAAGAGCTATTATTGCATCGCTCTGAAATATTTTGATCTAATTACAACACATATAAGGGAAGTGGGAAGAGCCACATGACTTCACAGTATACCACTCAAGCCGGTGCTAGGGGTCGTGTGATCGTGTCATTCAAGATGTCAACAATGAACAGTTGCAATAAAAGCGTGGCTGGAATACAAATCATCACATGGATCACGTTTGGTTCTTGTGATGCTTTTAGAAATATTTACTCAGTATATTTGTCCGTGATGTCATATGAGTTATTGTCAGTACGCCTGCATCGTTTTCCAACACCCTTTTAATGTTGCTTTTAATTGAATGCTCTCGATATAACCCTTGGATGACCTCGTCGAAACCCCTTCAACATGCTGTGTACGGACGTGGACCACAGACTATAAATCTAGGTACAACGACAGTTCAACGACAGTTCATTTGTGATCACCACGATCACTGATGCAGCTGTGTAGGTCACTCCATGATGACGGACCATATCGTACGCGCTTTTCTCATCCTTATCTCGAGGTCTTTCTACACGTGTATGATAAGCGAGTCGAGATCATCGAAAATATCTGGGATGTATGCGATACTGACCCAACACAGCCCCAACCGACTGTCATTTGTCTGTCCGCTAGCGATTGGAGAACATTAAAACTGGAGTTTGATGGCGACCTCATTCACGTCACGATGTCTACGTCAGTAGTATATATAACTGATTTAAACTTAAGTTTTCCAGGGAGGTAACTCTTGGTTCCCCTGCTTCCGCCAGGGGGCGCCACCAGTCCCGTATGACGTCACTTCCGGTCTGGGTGAATGGGCCGTGACCTGTGAACATGATAGGATATGTACTGACCTGTCTGGGTTTTTTTTCCACTGTCTTTTCGGTCAGGTCCGTGTCTTTTCGGGTACGTCCGTGTCTTTTCGGTGAGGCCCGCCATCTTCAGAACATGATAGGCCATGTACTGACCTGTCTGTGGGTTTTTTCCACAATGTCGTTCATCTTCGTGTGTTTTCGGTGACCTCCGTCACTCTTCGGGCACCTCCGTGACTCTTCGGTCACCTCCGTGACATCTTCGGGCACCTCCGTGACTCTTCGGTGATCTCCGTGACATCTTCGGTCACTTCCGAGATATGTAGGTGTATAAAAGTGGGAATTTTTAGGGCATTGCTGCATTCATTGGCCTGCTTGACCTGACCAGTCTGAGCCTGCCTGACCAACCTGAGCCTATCTCTCGAGAGGAGCTACTTGCCTGAGCCTCACCAGCCTGAGCCTGCCTCACCGGAGCTATACCATGAGACGTGGAGAAGATTTTCCAGGGGATCCAGGAGCGCCTCCGGCGCTGTAATCTTTGTTGTTGTTGCTCTCTTTTTTGGACTAACCCATCAGAATAGTACGTATCACGGACTACACCGGTAGAGCTACGTCTAGGCGCGCATGTGTGACATGGTCTATAAAACACGTCTCTCTGGATCTCACACCCCCATTCCTACGGTTGCAGAGCCATGACGGACACCCATCCCTATGCGACTCGCATTTTACAGCATGCCACCGTGGTTAATTCGCTCACGGTTACCGAGCAGTGGTTCGGTCCATGTTTGCAGATGGCAACGACAACGAGGGGCGACGCCAGATCCTGAAAGAGTTCAAAGAAGCGGTCCTCGACAGAGTGCACTCGATGGAGAGGTGTGCCATCACTCACCACTACTGGACTATGACAGCCATCCTTGATGCTCGGGCTATGGACCACGAGCGCTCACGCCGGAACCAGCGACGGCTGGTTGGCCTAGTCATGGTCTGTGCCCTATTGATCCTGGCGCTGTGGCATTGACAGTGGGACCTGACCATACATACGAGGGTCAGTCAGTGTGCGTCATTCACCGATCGTCATTGGATCAATCGTGTCACTGAGGGACCTGACCATAAATACGAGAGAGAGTCAGAGGGTGTGTCATTCACCGATCGCCATCGGGTGAACCATGTCACCAGTTCTACGAGCTATCCTTCCCCTTACACCCCGGATGGGTTACACGTCTATGAAGATAAAGTCACCCTCGTGGAAGACCGTGGAGATGTTTGCTGGTCGTGCGCTGAGACCGTATCGAATACGGTTACGCTACACCGTGACGGCTGGACCAAATTTAAACTGGTGTTGAGTGGTGAGCTCGACGGAAACCTCATCCACATAGACAATGCCATCTACGTACACCGTGGAACCTTCTTCCCACGCCTGGGCCGTTACCAAGACCCTACGCGAAGCTTCACCCTAGACCCCGATCTGTGGACAGCCTTCGAGAAAGTGGTGCCTATTGTGGACCAGCTGTTTACACCGGACGAGCGGTCATCAGACAAGTTGGAGTGGGCTCGTGCGCTGAGAGAAGCGGCGGCAGAACCCAATGAGCAAATGTCTAGCAATGAAGCGGAGGCAAACGACGATGCTATAGACTATCCGGCTAGACTCAGTCAGCCCAGTGACATGACCACCCGATCCTTTGATCTCACGGGGTTCTCCCTATAAATACGAGAGACAGTCAAATCTGGTACCATTCACGTACTGACCATGACGGAGCATATAATACTGGCGTATCTCAGCTTGACCCCCGAGGTTTTCCTGCACGTTTACGCGGATAAGGTCGATATCATGGAGGAGGTGGGAGATATCTGTGATGCAGACCCTACACAACCGTGCCCGGCCCACATTCGTCTGTCCCGGGAGGGCTGGACCAAATTCAAACGGGTGTTGTCTGGTGAACTGGACGGCGATCTCATCCATTTGTGTCACGATGTGTACATCCGACGCGGCCCTTTCTTTGCTCAATTGGCTCGGCTAGATGGGGGTACAGTGCATTTTACCCTTCACCCTGATCTATGGTCTGCATTGGAAGATGCCGTGGTAGATGTGGATCAAGTGCTTATCATGCGGTCGTCAGACGAGTTGGACTGGTCATTTACCATGGACACTGCGCTGGCAGAAGCCAACGAAGAAAATCAGAAAGAAACTCCGGCCCAAGATATACCCGTTGTAAATAAACGATAGAGCCAGGGTCCATCATCATTTGTCACCATGAAGAGCTGGGAGAAGGTGTTGGATAACTTATACTACAGTCCCGACAGTCCGGCGGCCTATAGTGCATTGACGGCTCTCTATCGAGCGGCCAAACCCCAGGGGATACAACGTGCCCAAGTCCGAGATTGGTTAAGAAAACAAGACACCTATACCTTACATCGATCTGTCCGTCGCCATTTTCTACGGAACCGGGTCATCGTGGGAGGACTAGATGCCCAGTGGCAAGCGGATTTGGTCGATATGAGCGCCTTTGCCAAACACAACGATGGGAATCGGTATATCTTGACGTGCATCGATATCCTATCCAAGTATGCATGGGTGGTACCCATCCGGACGAAAACGGGGGCGAATCTCATAGCGGCGTTCAAAGACATCTTCAAGACCGGGCGCAAACCTTTGTATTTGCAAACCGACGAAGGCACGGAATTCCTCAACAGACCGTTCCAACAGTTTCTGAAAGCCCAGAAGGTGTTTTTCTTCCATACGTACAACGAGACCAAGGCTTCCGTGGTGGAAAGGTTCAACAGGACATTCAAAGGCCGCATGTATAAATATTTCACCTATAAGAATACAAGGCGGTACATCGATGTTCTCCCGAAACTTGTGAGTGGTTACAATCGAGCCTATCACCGGAGTATAGAGAGAGCCCCCATTACCGTGACCCAACGCAATGGAGCCCAAGTCAGGCGTGTCTTGAAAAAAACACAATCCTTGATCAGGGCACCCCACATCTCCAGAGCCGTGACACGTAGCAAGTCACCGCGACGAACACGACGCCGGACACAACCGCCCAAGGCCTGGAACACCTATTAAAACCAACAGCAGCAACAGGACAGCTCAGTCGCCATGTTTTACCTCACCCTACCCAGTAACAGTTCGCTGGATGTGTTTCCTGACAACACCTTGGCCAAGTACGTCACCCAGTTACCGCAACCGTTGCATTTACCTGGACGATGGGAATGTGGCCTCGTGGATATCTAATACCCTTACTCGTGGTACAACGTGCGAGCCAATGGAAGTGTGGTACAACGAAGGCCAATACGATACCCCCAAGGATGCAGGGGCTGACAAGACTGTTGCATTATATAAGGCTTTACGGGAGGTCACGAATGTTTCAAAACCCATCAAATTCTTTCCCTTCAAGAATCACGTGGATTTCGATTACAACGCACACGACAAGGCACAGATCCTCCTCACCGCCAACGTGAGTGTCGTACTGAGTCCTATCCTACAGCAAATGCTGGGTCTCGCTCACGCGACCTACACGGGTCCATCCGAGGACCATGGCCAGATCTCGATGGATATGAAGTCGGGTATGTACGGACTCTACGTCTACTCGGACGTAGTCGACAACCACATCGTGGGCGATATCAACACACCTCTGTTACGGGTGATCCCCATTAAAAAGACGTATGGAGATCAAGTCACCCACAGTTTCACTCACATGCTCTACCTACCCGTACGACAAACCGACATCAACACTATCACGGTGGATATAAGAGATGACACGGGACGACCGGTGGCGTAACCACTCACAAGTTTCGGGAGAACATCGATGTACCGCCTTGTATTCTTATAGGTGAAATATTTATACATGCGGCCTTTGAATGTCCTGTTGAACCTTTCCACCACGGAAGCCTTGGTCTCGTTGTACGTATGGAAGAAAAACACTTTCTGGGCTTTCAGAAACTGTTGGAACGGCCTGTTGAGGAATTCCGTGCCTTCGTCGGTTTGCAAATACATGGGTTTGCGCCCGGTCTTGAAGATGTCGTTGAACGCCGCTATGAGATTCGCCCCCGTTTTCGTCCGGATGGGTACCACCCACGCATACTTCGACAGGATATCGATGCACGTCAAGATATACCGATTCCCATCGTTGTGTTTAGCAAAGGCGCTCATATCGATCAAATCCGCTTGCCATTGGGCATCTAGTCCTCCCACGATGACCCGGTTCCGTAGAAAATGGCGACGGGCAGCTCGATGTAAGGTATAGGTGTCTTGTTTTCTCAACCAATCTCGGACTTGAGCACGTTGTATCCCCTGGGATTTGGCCGCTCGATAGAGAGCCGTCAATGCACTATAGACTGTCGGGGCTGTAGTATAAGTTATCCAACACCTTCTCACAGCTCTTCATGGTGACAAATGATGATGGACCCTGGCTCTATCGTTTATTTATAACGGGTATATCTTGGGCCGAAGTTTCTTTCTGATTTTCTTCGTTGGCTTCTGCCAGCACATTGTCCATGGTAAATGACCAGCCCAACTCGTCTGATGACCGATCTTCCTCCGTAGGCACTTGATCCACATCTACCACGGCATCTTCCAATGTAGACCATAGATCAGGGTGAAGGGTAAAATGCACTGTACCCCCATCTAGCCGAGCCAATTGAGCAAAGAAAGGGCCGCGTCGGATGTACACATCGTGACACAAGTGGATGAGGTCGCCGTCCAGTTCACCAGACAACACCCGTTTGAATTTAGTCCAGCCCTCTCGGGACAGACGAATGTGAGCCGGGCACGGTTGTGTAAGGTCCGCATCACAGATGTCTCCCACCTCCTCCATGATATCGACCTTATCCGCATAAACGTGCAGGAAGACCTCGGGGGTCAAGCTGAGATACGCCCGTATTATATGCTCCGTCATGGTGAGTACGTGAATGGTACAAGATTTGACTGTCTCTCGTATTTATAGGGACAACCCCGTGAGATCAAAGGATCGGGTGGTCATGTCACTGGGCTGACTGAGTCTAGCCGGATAATCAATGGCATCATCGTCTGCCTCCGCTTCATTGCTAGACATTTGTTCATTGGGTTCTGCCGCCGCTTCACTCAGGGCACGAGCCCACTCTAACTGAACAGCTGACCGCTCGTCCGGTGTAAACAGCTGGTCCACAATAGGCACCACTTTCTCGAAGGCTGTCCACAGATCGGGGTCTAGGGTGAAGCCTCGCGTAGGGTCTTGTTAACGGCCCAGGTGTGGGAAGAAGGGTCCACGGTGTACGTAGATGGCATTGTCTATGTGGATGAGGTTTCCGTCGAGCTCACCGCTCAACACCCGTTTAAATTTGGTCCAGCCGTCACGGTGTAGCGTAACCGTATTAGATACGGTCTCAGCGGGCGACCAGCAAACATCGCCACGGTCTTCCACGAGGGTGACTTTATCTTCATAGACGTGTAATCCCACCCGGGGAGTAAGGGGAAGGATGGCTCGTAGGACTGGTGACATGCTTGACCCAATGACGAACGGTGAATGACACACACTCTGACTGACCCTCGTATATATCGGTTGCACATACGCGCATCTGTGGAGGCCCTGAAGAGCCGTTCTTTTTCTGTCGCTGTCATTGCCACAGCGTCAGGGTCAATAGAGCAAAGACCATTACTAGGCCAACGAGCCGTTGCTGGTTCCGGCGTGAGCGCTCGTGATTCATAATCCGGGCATCAAGGATGGCTGTCACAGTCCAGTAGTGGTGGGTGATAGCACACCTCTCCATCGTGTGCACTCTGTCGAGGACCGCTTCTGTAAACTCTTTCAGGATCTGGCGTCGCCCCTCGTTGTCGTCGCCATCTGCAAACATGGACCGAACCACTGCTCGGTAACCCGTGAGTGAATTAACCACGGTGGCATGCTGTAAAATACGAGTCGCATAGGGCTGGATTTCCGTCATGGCTCTGCAACCGTATAAATGAAGGTGTGGGATCCAGAGGGACGTGTTTTATAGACCATGTCACACATGCGCGCCTAGACGTAGCTCTACGGGTGTAGTCCGTGATACGTACTATTCTGATGGGTTAGTGCAAAATGAGAGCAACAACAACAAAGATTACAGCGCCGGAGGCGCTCCTGGATCCCCTGGAAAATCTTCCCCACGTTTCATGGTATAGCTCCGGTGAGGCAGGTTCAGGCTGACCAGGCAGGGTCAGACTGGTCAGATCAAGTAGGCCAATGAATGCAGCAATGCCCTAAAAATTCCCACTTTTATACACCTACATAGAAGTACCCGGATGTAGGCGCGGACGTAGGCGAAAGCATTCTAGTACCCGGATGTAGGCGCAGCCGTGAGCGAAATTCTAGTACCCGTCCATTGGTTCTTTTATCGATCGCTCATTGGCTCTTTTTCTCGACCGCTGATTGGTCCAAATGGACCTGCCCATCCTTCCTAGGTTAATTTACAATCCCCTTTTTGGGTTCAAGCTCTGTATATCGATGCCGCAACATTGTTGCCGAACCTTGCCGAAAGGGAGACCTTGGACCTTTTGACCTGGATGTGACCTTTGACCTTTTGACCCGACATTCATCCGCGCACTTCCGGTGATGCCGCACACTCCCGGATAACCCACGCGCGCGCGCGCTGCGGCCGGGGCGGGCCGGGAAAACCCCCCACAGATAGGTCAGTACTTGCATTCCTATCATGTTCCCAGGTCACACCCCATTCACACAGACCCTCATGCATACCCGGATGCAGGCGCAGACGTCAGCGAAATTCTGGCTGGAAAACCCACACAGACAGATCAGTACATGTCGTATCATGTTCCAAGGTCACGCCCCATTCACCCAAACCGGAAGTGACGTCATACCCCTAATTTTACATGCACCCATCCATGACTGGATGCCCCTTCACGAATGCTTCACTTCGATACCTCACTCGACTCCATCGGACCATTAGTGGCCTACCCAGGCCGCAAAAACGTCTATTTCCACACCCGTTTCCCACAATTCCCTGTCTGCGCATGTGGACAACGGCCGAGACACTACTCCAGGCGGTTGCTCCCTCACATATGCTTCACATGGATACCTCACTCGACTCAATCGGCCCATTAGTGGCTCGCCTAGGCCCCAGAACGTCTATTTCCATACACCTTCTCTACTGCGCATGCGCAGAATGACGTCTGTTCCACGTCACAGCCAGCCTGTGGGATACTCCCTAACGTATGCTTTACATTGATACCTCACTCAATCCAATCGGCCCACTAGTGGCCCACCTAAACCCCAACACGTCTATTTCCACACCTTTTTCGCACAATTCCCTGTCTGCGCATGCGCTGAATGTTGACAACGGCCGAGACGCTAGTCCAATTGGATGCCCCCTCACATATGCTTCACATTGATACCTCATACGACTCCATCGGCCCACTCGTGGCTCACCTAGACCCCAAAACGTCTATGTCCATACCTCTTCCCACAATTCCCTGTCTGCGCATGCGCAGAATGTTGACAACGAATGAGGCACTAGTCCAATCGGATGCCCCCTCACATATGCTTCACATTGATACCTCATACGACTTCATCGGCCCACTAGTGGCTCATCTGGACCCCAAAACGTCTATGTCCATACCCTTTTCCCACAATTCCCTGTCTGCGCATGCGCAGAATGTTGACAACGAACGAGACACTAGTCCAATCGGATGCCCCCTCACATATGCTTCACATTGATACCTCATACGACTCCATCGGCCCACTCGTGGCTCACCTAGACCCCAAAACGTCTATGTCCATACCCTTTCCCCACAATTCCCTGTCTGCGCATGCGCAGAATGTTGACAACGAACGAGACACTAGTCCAATCGGATGCCCCCTCACATATGCTTCACATTGATACCTCATACGACTCCATCGGCCCACTAGTGACCCACCTAGGCCCCAAAACGTCTATTTCCATACGCTTTGTCTATTGCGCATGCGCAGAATGACGATATTCCTACCCCACATCCATCCAGTCGGATGCCCCCTCATATATGCTTCACATTGATACCTCACTCGACTCCATCGGTCCACTAATGGCCCACCTAGACCCCAAAACACCTATTTCTATACCCTTTATCAACCGCGCATGCGCAGAATGAGGATATTTCAACCCCACACCCAGCCCATCAGATGCGCCTTCACGTTACTTCACTTTGATACCTCATACGACCCAATCGGTCCACTAGCGGTCCCTATAGAGACACGGAGGTGAACGACATTTTGGAAAAACCCCACAGACAGGTACATGGCCTCATTCGCGACTGCTCGGCTTATTCCGTGAAGTCATAATACCTCGCGTATTAATGGTGTAAGAATTTTACAGCTCTCAGCTGTAAACCGTGATCCGCCGCACGTGAGGCACATCACATGCTGTAGGATGTGTTTCCCCTCACATAGTCCTCGTTGTATTTCTCTCTTATCGAGAGATAAAAATATATATCCAAATGAAATGGACATTCCCTTGATTCTACACGGGAAGAATCTCTTCTAATTTGAGGTGTTTCTCTCGGTTTTTCTTCTTGAGCTAATCTCCATCAGTGTCCATGGTAACGGAAGTAATACAGCTGACATGCGCTGCTCGGAGTTTCCGCGTGATATTATTCTTTCAACATGGATGCGAATATGGATTCTTACCAGTGCGGATCGAGGTTCTAATGTCCTACATTGTCCGAGATTGTGTCGAGCGTACATGGCCTATCATGTTCCCACGGACCTCACCGAAAAGATACGGACGTACGTGTCACGGACCTCACCGAAAAAACACGAAGGTGAACGACATTGTAGGGAAAACCCCCCAGACAGGTCAGTACATGTCCTATCATGTTCACAGGTCACGCCCCATTCACCCAGACCGGAAGTGGCGTCATACGGGACTGGTGGCGCCCCCTGGCGGAAGCAGGGAATCAAGAGTTACCTCTCTGTAAAATTTAACTTTAAATCAGTTATATATACTACTTACGTCCAACGGTGCCCCTTCTTTGCAAAGCTGGCTCCAATGAATGAATCCACAACCTCCATCTCGAACATGGCGTGGTTGTATGTGGACGAAGTGTCTTGAGGACGACACGTCAGTCGGCGAGCTGGCCTTGGACGACACGCAGGCGAATGACATTATCCAGAAAGGGAGTCGTTATAAATGAAGGGTAGAGTTCTGGACTCTCAGCAGTCATCCTCATGCAGCGCTGAAAGAAATGTTGAACACATTGCATTACAGTACTAAAGCAGTGTGGGTCGACCGCCGTCTAGTCAAACCTCAGGGGATTCGTGGATCCCAATTCCGAGCCTGGTTAAAACCACAAGAAAGCTATAGCTAACATCGAGCTGCCCGGCGCTATATTCCACATTGGAGCCATATGCAAGTCTTTGTCGGATGCATGGACAGCGAATGGCAGGGGGCTTTGATCGGCAAGAGTGCCCTTTCTAAATACAACGATGACAACCGGTATATCTTGAGCTGCATCGATGTCTGGTCGAAATGTGCCTGGGTCGTGCCCATCCGGACGAAAGAGGGACAATCAAGCAGATTTTCAGAACGCAAAAACCGATCGCAAACCCGTGTAAATACAAACCGAGGAAGGGTAAGAATTTCTCAACAACCCCTTCCAAAGGTTTCTGAAATCCACAAAGTTTTCTTCTATCACACGTACAACGAGACCAAGGCCTCAGTCATCGAAATGTTCGATCGGACCGTTGAAGACCAGATGTATATGTACAAGCCTTTTACGGCCAAGAACACACTGCGATATCCTAATGTGCCCTGGAAACTTGTCGACGGCTACAATCCGGTCTATCACCGCAGTATCCCGTGGGTCCCATGAAAGTCACCAAGCGCAACGAAGCCCATTTCCGAGCAGTTTTGTACAGTTAACCCCTGCAACATCCTCGTCCATATATATTACAGCATGGCGATCACCTGCGGATCAGTCAAGTCGAGGGCACGTTCGAAGAATCATCGCTAAATGGAATGATAAACACTTTGTCATCATATGTAGACTAACCCGTCAACCAACGGTGTATCACTTAGAAGATATTCAAGGGGACTCATGGCAGACACGTTTTTTGACGTGGAGTTACAGCTCTTGGTGAAATCAACAGTAGACTACTACCGCTTGGAAGGCATCCTGTAGATCAGACGACACCGAGGCAAGACGTATCACCTCGGGAAGTGACCCACTTCATTTTATTCGGAAGTCCTTTCCAACCAGATGAAACGGACATAAAGAATTTCCACGAGTTCAGTCTATGCTCAGACATGGGTAAAGGACGATTGCCGTTGACACTCGAAACCCGAAAATGTCAAGTGGGTGCTGTGATCACACTCGAAGTTGTTTTGTGCGACCTGTGGATCGTCATACCATTAATCAACCAGTCTAGAACGGCAAACTCTCCGCCTGTGACGGCACATCAGATGTATTTTGGAACCGATACTCTGACAACACTCACTGAGCCGTTCCTGAACCGACCGATCCTCAAACCCCACCGGGAACAGACGCTTCCTCAGCCGGTGACGATCCATCCTATCACGGTTCGACTGTGCCTTACATCATAGACGCCTACTTAGCGTAGTGGAACCCACTCACAACCGACGAATCACCGGCTGAACGGGCCCATACCTGATTTACGATAGCGAGTTACCACGCTTGTAACATTTCTTCACCTGCCTCATTTCTGGTTCGACAGGGTCAGGGAAGACGCATTTTGTTCAGAAGCTCATTTGACACGCCGACAATATGATTACTCCGCCCATCGCCCGGGTCGTGTGATGCCACGGAGAATGGCATGCGGCTTATGTGACGATTACCTTTGTGAAAGGGCTGCCCAACTTGACCGGCTTGGAACCGGACCCCTTGGTCGTCGTTGATGATCTCATGGCTGAAACAGTTGCTGGGATGATTCAGCTCTGTACTAAAGGTTGTCCACCATCGTCGTCTCTGCGTCATCTAAATCGTGCAGAGTTCCTTAGTAAAAATAAACAGCATCGGAACATCCGTTTGAATGCTTATACATGCTGTGTTTAAATCGCTGCGACGCCTTTCAGCTGACGTAGATAAGTGTACACCGTCCTCGCCCAGTTTGCAGTCAAGCCTTTAAAGATGCGACGACCCCACACCACCAATATTTGCACATCGAAGTGCAGTAAGCAACCCTCGATCATCTGCGGCTGCGAACCTGGACCTATTAGTACTCCGACAAGAATCAGTACGCGGACATGCCGAAAGGATAAAGAGTGAAGGGTCAAGGGACAAGAATAAATGCGTCACATCCGCCATTCATTGGGAAACCGTCGTCTAATAAGAGTTTCCAAAGGTCCATAATCCAAAGACCTGTTTCATTAATGATATGAACTCGTAAATTAACATAACAGAAAGGTAAAAAGTAAGTTGTAGTTTCTTGAAAGATTGAAGTGGTCAACAGTTTTCAATGATGCCGATCAGATCAGCTGATATTCTCTTTATCAAATCCGTATCACAATTCAATGTTCGTGGAGTGTAGTACATTGCCGTGTCGTATCCGAAAAGAGATGTCACGATATTGACATGCAAGAGCGCTATGTGAACTTACCCAAAGCGGCTCCCCCTGTTTGGAGATGCTGTGATAGAGGGGATGCTAAAACCTATAAAATGCCATCCTTGTCTGTTGATCTCTCCCGCTCGTTCTCCCTCTCTCTCTCTCTACTGATGAGTCATAGGCACCCAGCATGAAGTCCCCGCAACACGGGTATAATCGAAGCAGTCTACCCTCATGCGGAACCCAGGAAAGGAAAACGGATCGAATAAAAACCGAGTGGTCATCTCTATTTGTGCATCATGTCCGCTCGGATACGAAAGCATGCACCAACGCTCCGGGTGCTAAAGACAGTCCCACCTCCCAACTGGTCAGAATCATTGTGCGTGGGACGAACGCCGCCCTCGAGTGCTGTCTGTATGAGATTGGATTCAACGTCGTAAAAGGCACTCTTCCACGGAAACCGGCTCATAAGTTGGTCAAGCACAGGACATGTCTCCGTACCCTGTTACAAAACAGTGTCCCGCAAGCACAGGAAAAGTTCTTACAGAAAGACTTTTTTCTGGTCTATCTTAACACCTTTGGCTGCATCCGTGGTAAGCCTCATTCTGGACGCACTCTTAAGTCGATGATGCAGTAATTGGAAGAAGGGTCATGGTAGATCCATGCCTGCTTCAAACCCTACAATCACTGTTCCCGATCCAAAACCCTACAATAACTGTTCCCGATCCAACCTGTGGGAAAACGCTGAACACACTCGATGAGAACATGGCCCGGATTTTACAACGACGGAACTTAGCGATAGTGAGAAAGTACATTCAGGCGTTCCAGCTGCAGCGCAGTTTATTGCACAATATAAGACATCCCAACTGGACCAACCCTGCCGTCAGTCGCACAGTCATCACAACTCGTCCTACAGCCGCCGATAGCAGACGTAACACCAACAGCTCCATAGTGGGTAGGAGAAGAACGTGACACCGCCCCAAACCGATAGAGAGAGATCCATGACACGCCAGTCAAACTCCCGAGTCTTGAGACGCATATGGATACGATGAGGGAATGGCCTGATGAGGGGAAACCACAGATTCCATTATAGAAATAGACAAACATCTGACCCGTACTCCACGTGAACGTATTTAATGCACAATCTTGACGGAATTTTATCAAGTGATCTCTTGAATTCTATAAAATTGCCAGTAAATATACAGATTGCTCAATTGTTTATTTGCAGGTATTTTATAAACAATCTGATTAAAACTAAGAAATAATAACCGCTCTTCTATCGGACATGTCGCTAATTAAGATCTGGGACAGTCTGTATCTTAAATCTGTCGCGCATGTCAGACTGGCGACCAATCATAGTCCAACTTCAACGGGCGAATAGGTGCCTATCCGATTATTTCTGTAGTGAACGAGGCGCAAAAAATCCAACCCAGGCGGCTGACGAAGTTCTTGTATGGTGTTCCATTTCGGCCATTTTTGCGTCGCGCGTCGCAGGCGACGGGAAGGGCGACGTTATAATGTTAAGAGATAGAACGCGACGCACGTCGCCCGCGACGTCGCCCGCGACGTCGCCCTTCCCGTCGCGCGTCGCTTTAATCAACACGACGCGATGGGCGACGTCCACGACGTCGCTCGCGACGTCGCTCTTCCCGTCGCGTTCTTATAATGTTAAGAGATAGAACGCGACGCGACGTCGCTCTGTTTAAACGCGACGTCGCCCACGACGTCGCCCGCGACACGACGTCGCCCTTCCCGTCGCCCTTCCCGTCGCCTTCCGGTATTTTAGGACAAAATCGATCTGCGCATGCTTAGGGAGCAGCTATTGCGATGTGTATCGTATGGCGAGGCCGTCATTTCATGAATGATCTCTGCCACTATCGATGAAGAAAATGTCAGCGTAAATGAATAATGATTATCCTGCATTATCGTATAGCTTTTAAATGGTGTTAAATATTAGTCCATGCTTGGAATGATGCCTGTTATGAAGTTATCTCTCGGAAAGTCTGCAACTCGCTGTGTTGTACTGTACAAATTATATCTTCGCTATAATTTCCTCTCGTTCACTTGAAAAGTTATTAGCTTGAGAGAGAAAATACTGAATTTTCATATTCTCAATTTTCACCGAGAAGACATTTGTCAAAAAAATATTACGAGTAATAAGTAATAGTAATAGTAATAAGCATTTGTTTGTTTTTGCAATTTTTGGCGATATTCTTTCTTGAAGGGAATTCCCTTCATATATAAAATATGACGCCTTTAACCAAAACGAGTCGTACATATCTAAATGCTGTGCGTTTGATCCAAAATGATACTGAAAAATAGTTTTTGTTAAAGGTGTCATATTTTCATAATACTGAAATATGTCAAAATGCTTGTAATGCTCCCATCTTCAGTTTGGACTTTAAAGTGCAAAAGTGACGTGAAATGAAAGACAGCAAACTCCTAACGCACATAATCCCTTATTTTATTATAATTTGTGAATAGAATTGCACACAAACAACTCCACACACACAGTCAGACCACTTGTTCAGTGTTTGAATATTCTGACGATCCAGCAGAGCAAAAAAATAATTGTTACACATATATAATTTCGTCTTAGGGCAGCAGAATGTTGTAACTATGAATTGAAAAGTTATAAGGTTAAACTTGTCTTATATCAAGGCCTTTATTAAGGAAATGACCATCAACAAGTGGTGACGCTTGCTTTCCCAAGTGATAATGCATGTGCAAATATGTTTTTTATTTTATTTTTGCTGTTAGTTCCTTAATTATCGTTCGCTGAACTTTTGGCAGTGATTTTTCAGTTTTCGAGTCGGTTTATATATTAATATAACTGATTATTGTTCGTAAATATCTGGGTCGTTCATGAAAATACTAATGGTAACCGTATGAGAATATGAACCAGAATTTCCCATTAGACTGGCCTCGCCTGTCTGACAAAGAGATGGGGTATACCTGAGCATTACGTCAAAATTTACCGGCCGGCTCGGAGCGAGACAATAGAGCAACAGAGAGCAACTCTGAAGGGGAAAATATCCATCTAAAGCGAACACCTCCTTTGAAGTTCAATTGTCGTCAAACGTCTATTACGATCGTGGAAATGCCGGATAATTCGAAGAGTGCAGAAAAACTAATACTCTTCAATCAATTTTTAGAAAGAATAGAGAGAACATAATTCTCACAGTAAAATGACTTCAATTCCATCATAATTTCTTTTTTTTTTGTTCTTCTTTTTGAGAGTTATAGGACTATCTCTCTCTGCTAAATTGAAAGCTAAAAGATCTACTACAATCCGTCGGAACGTGACAGGTTGAGTACCGGTATACAGTGTTGGACAGCAGTATAAATAAAGGGATATTTTCAACGCCCTGGTCAATGTAGTAACATAAGGAGGTATACTGTAAGGATATTTGAAAAATGAAAACACACAAACACATAAAAGCACACATGAAAGCCACACACACATCCACGCGTGTACGGATGTGGGGGTTGCGCATATCTTTTGGAAACGAAAATATAATGTGTACAGTACAACACAGCGAGTTACAGACTTTCCGAGAGATAATTTCATAACAGGTATCATTCCAAGCATGGACTAATATTTAACACCGTTTAAAAGCTATACAATAATGCAGGATAAGCATTATTCATTTACGCCGACATTTTCTTCGTCGATAGTGGCAGAGCTCATTCATGAAATGGCGGCCTCACCATACGACCCACATCGCAATAGCTGCTCCTTAAGCATGCGCAGCTCGATTTTGTCCTAAAATACCGGAAGGCGACGGGAAGGGCGACGTCGTGGGCGACGTCGCGTTTAAACAGAGCGACGTCGCGTCGCGTTCCATCTCTTAACATTATAAGAACGCGACGGGAAGGGCGACGGGATGGGCGACGTCGCGAGCGACGTTGTGGACGACGTCGTGGGCGACGTCGCCCATCGCGTCGTGTTGATTAAAGCGACGCGCGACGGGAAGGGCGACGTCGCGTTTAAAAAGGGCGACGTCGCGTCGCGTTCTATCTCTTAACATTATAAGAACGCGACGGGAAGGGCGACGTCGTCGTGGGCGACGTCGCCCTTCCCGTCGCCTGCGACGCGCGACGCAGAAATGGCCGAAATGGAACACCATATTCTTGCTCTCCATGAGCAATCACCGAAGATAATTATTTACTCGGATAGGCACCTATTCGCCCGTTGAAGTTGGGCTGTGATTGGTCGCCAGTCTTACATGCGCGACAGATTTAATATACAGACTGTCCCAGATCTTAATTAGCGACATGTCCGATATAGGAGAGGTTATTAAATCTGAGTTTTAATCAGATTGTTTTATAAAATTCAACAGACCATTTGATAAAGGTTCATAGGGAGACAAGAACATAAGAACGAACAAAATCAAAAGTCTCGCAAATCAGTAATCATGTGCTTTATATGCCAGTCGGAACACCGATATCCGCACCATCAAAATGGGACGAGATCGGAAGACCGATCGCAATTGAACGCGGAAAAGCAGAGCTGATCTCTCATCACAGCCCCGATCTAGCGTATCTAACCCCGCTTGAGCCGATTCTAGGTCCCGTGTGGATACTTCCTAGTCTCCACATGAACAGCTGCAATAGAAGCGCGGCTGAGATACTAAGGCTACGTCAGAGAATCCACCGTATTCTCGGGTCTGAATGTTGGGTGCCGAGGGATGCTTTCCGGTAGAGTCATATGGTTGCATTTTAGTGGCCAGACGTTGTCAATATTTCCCACCTCTTGTATCGCTCCAATCCTGTATACTGAGTGTCATAACTGATCATGGTCATCCTGCATGAGGGTATTACAAGCGTCTAGTCCGTCATTCATAATCCAGCCGTCGTCCATTAGAGAATATCCGCGTCCATAATCCAAAGACCTATTCCATATTCCATATAACAGTATTAGCACCAAATTCAAAAAGACAATCATAGTATACATAAACATGTTTCCTGCAAGAGAGAAGCGGTCATAACATCACCTCCTCGTCTATTTTAACAATATATGGCAGAAGAAACACTCACCCATCAATTGGAATAATATGTACATAGTTTACCGGATCAATACAAGGAAAATATATATATTCCTCTGTAGTAAGCAATCGATAGAAAGCATTAGTTGAGTGTATTCATCGCTTTCCATTCGGATAATACCGTCTTTAGTCAGTTCTGTTATACTTTCATAATGTTCCTAGCTGATCACAGCTGATCCTACTCTCTTCATGTGGAACTTTATGGCAAATGTCCTTCGACTAATCACCGAGTATCAGCGAACGCCTCGTTAATTATAAAGTATTCGTCACCTTTTAATAAGTTGATAATAAAATCACGACTTCTCGTCGTTAGAGCAGGGATACCATTCTGTGGACCACATCTTATGAATAGATATTATCTTAGCGGACAACTTTCTTTTTTGATATTTCCCATATATCATGCTTAGCGAGATGATTCTGCCAAGCTTTATAATTCTCAAGAGCAAGATCCCAATCTTGCACCTGGTGCGACCCACTACTTAGCGTATGGAAGTTTAGCGCTGATCCAAGTCATTTCCCATATGGAAAAATCCCATAGGTAGTTGTAGATACATGCTTCTATATGACTGTAATGGTCTGGCGATTGGATTGAAATGTCTATGACACATCTTTCTCTCCTTGTATATGATTTTTACGTGTACTAGGGTATCGAGGTATGGAATGGAAACTTTAGGGTATGGAGGTATGGAATTGAAACTTGAGTGTCCATTGTTTAACCATCAAGTGTCTATAATTTTTTCCTCAACAATTGACACGGGTTATATCCAATGTAACATATGATCAGACGTTTGTGGACGATTCTTTACATATATAAAGTCACGTAAACAAAACTGATGGCCGTATTCATAATTCTAATTGATCGAATGTTTTGCTTTTTGCATCCAAATCCTGATCCTACTCTTGAACTTACCGCCTGATCCCTTACGTCACCTAAGCTGATGATGTTACTTCCTCTCGGCCCTGATTTCATGTGGCTGGAGACGGACTTTCTCCACTACTGATTTTGTGGGTGTTTTCACAAAAATGTGTCAAATTGAAGTTTTACTTGGGAGCAGAGCGTACAGAGGAAATAGCAACATTTACGTTAGCAAGAGAAGGATCTGATATCTTGACCAAATAGCCATTGCTTATCAACGAGGGAGTGTCATAGTGACGGCACAATATGAATTAGACAGATTCGAAGAAAGAAACTAGCATCATTGGATACAGTTGTGTAAACGCATGAAAGCAAAACAAAAACACAAAAAAAACACAAGAAAACACAAAAAACACGAAGCTACAATTGTTAATCTTTTATTTAGGAATGTCAGCGTTGTACATTTGATGTATTACCAGTGATTAACATGTAATTTATTAAATAATATATTATAATTCGGCAGTAAGTACTTCTGCGAAGTCTCGATTTTCAACTGCGTAAATTTCTCGTTGTTTTTTTCCGCAGTCGGTCGTTATTACTTCACCGTTTACCTCAGTTACATAAGTATTGTTACAGGTAGGCAATAAACATTTCCACATCTAAATGACCTGCTCGAAAGCATCCTCGTAGTCGATATCGTATAGACTTTGGAGGCGCCTCGTTGTTTTCATTATTTTTTTATGAATATGTTCATTTAACATCGTGTGCTATTTCATCATTTGATAGTTATACATATTGACGCAGTGTCTTTTCCATCATCGGGATATGGTCTTTGTTAGCCATTTCACGTGATTCATTTTCTCGGTAGTTTTGTCACAATGACTGACGTTTTCTCACTTCAATATCTTCCGTTAGTGGCTTGTCGAACAGTTCATTCCAGACGTTACGCTTGATGCGTCTGCACGTGTTAGAGAAATGCATTTATCTTCTCTTGTATTCTCACGGGCGGTTTGCTATTGAGTGCAGCATGATACGATACCCGTCGAAGAAGGGGTCACATGAGCTTCCTTCAAATATTTCATAACCCATGCCGTTTTCCCACAACCCATCGAACCACCGACTAAGAGTCCTCAATTAGCTTTTTCTGAGCCATTGTTTCCTGTGGAAGTTGTGTCTCTTGTTTATGTCAACATTGTTTGTTTCTGACTAGGTTATCAGGATCTCATGGTTATTTATTCCAACTCGTGCATATATTGGACATCTTGATGATGCTGCGCTGATAACGGAGAGATTTATATTTAATGTCGCGTTCAGCAATATTACATCTATATAGCGACTAACAACATAAATCTCATCTTAAGATCAAATGCCTAACAACAAAATTACATCATAAATCAATCGTCGAACAATCCTCAATCAAATCTCTGAGGACACTTTCCTGACAATGCTTACGGTAGCAAGCGTCAGATCCGACATTCAATATTCAGCCGTCGTCCATTGAAGAATTGCCGCGTCAATAATCCGGTGTATACTGGCTATACTCCTAACAGCGACAACATATAGTATAACAGAAAAGTATGTGACTATGTAATGTAGTAAAGCCTGCAGAATATCCCAATACATAAGAAAGTGAGTGAGTGAGTGAGTGAATAGAATCTAACGTCGCCTTCAACAATATTTCGCGACGAACCAACTAAGCACCACCCAGCCAAGTTGCGTTCCTGCTAAGCAGCATGGAACAATCCACCCCCATCCACCCTATAAAACACTGAGGACAGCATGCAAGACACAGACATTAAACATTTATAAATAATGTTAGTATTTATTATCAAATCAAACCTGCTATTGCTATGGCCTTATCTCCCTTTGGAGTATCCTTTGCAAAATAATTAAAACGAAAGTTGTCTCCCCTTAGGGAGCTCAGCTCGGTTACTTAAGCCCCTGCTCTCTCCTGATACTCCCTCTTTCTCACACTTATAGCCCGAGATGTGTGTTGTGCAAGGTCGTGGAGTGAGGGGCAGGATGGGAGGGTAATCAAAGCAATAGCAGGTTTGATTTGATAATAAATACTAACACTATTTACAAATGTTTAATATTTATTGCTCAAGTCTTCACCTGCTATTGCTATGACTCACTACCAACATATGGACGTGGGAACCTCGGGCTTGTTGTAGTTCCAATAGCAGGCAGAGTAACCGCTGAGATGATCACGGACATGGCACACTAGTACTCGACAAGAGGGGCCCTGGTCGGTGACGCTGTGGGTAATCATGGAGTAATCATAATAGATTGTTGAATGTGGCCATTAATTACTCATTCATGCAAACCGTCATCGTGGATGTGGTGCACAATTTTACCCCCACGAAGGAACTCGGGCCGGTGGCGCTGTGAGTATTCAAGTGGTAATCAGTGTATAACGAATAGAAGCGGTCATGTACATCCCGGCAACATCGTATACAAGGTGCCCATCTTATACCACTCTTTTAAGTCCACAAGCCGTCTTACGTCAACTCTCTGTACTTTAGTCCCTTGTTGCTGACACTAGTAAACCTGAAAGTAATACTCACAAAAGTGTCAGGTCTTGTAAGATGACGTGTGAGTTGACAGCAGCTGACTCTCTTGAGATGATCTTGCAAGTTGGTCAAAATTGCCCTCATGCACCAACTCTCTGTACCTTAAACCTGAAACTGACACAAAGTATACCTAAAAACCAATACTCACCATTGTGTCAGGTCTTGAAAGATGTCTTGCGAGTTGGCAACAGGCTGCCCTGTTGAGGTGATCATGTAATAAGGTGGACATGTGATTAGCTGTGATGATGCCGTAAGTTGGCTGACCGTTTGGCTTACAGCACACTAAATACTCACCCAGAGAGAACCCGGGTCGAAGACGCTGAGGGTACTCGTGGATTAAAATCAAAAACCTGATTGTAAATGTGGTACACAATACTCATTAGAAGGAAAACCCAGGTCGTGGAGACGCAGTGGGTGTTAATAGAGTAAAACCAGTAATAACTAAGAAAAACCATGCCTAAACCATACTCACCGATGAGTCGGGTCTAGTAAGTTGGCAGCTGGCTGACCTATTGAGGTGATCATGTAATATGGTGGACATAAGAAATGGCTGATTAGATGTGATGATGCAGCAAGCTGGCTGATTGACTGACTTGCTGCGCTGAACGAAGATACCCCCCTCCCCCTCTTTTTTTTTTGGAAGTTACTGGACCACGTGCTGAGCAGCCACCAGCGGCGCAAGCGTGGTCACTATCTGATTGTACTGACATATCTCTCAGATAGAAATCGGTAAAAGTTGAATTGGCACTCCATGCACAGGACTGGACAATGTCATGAAGGGATAGGTTCTTCCATAAAGGCCATGATGTAGCGATGGCACGAATTTCATGGGAAGAAGCAGAGGTCAGAAGTGGGGGAGCGTCAATGGCAAGTTGATATGTCCACTTAAAGGTCTTCTTCAACCAAGAAGCAATAGTATTCTTGGTGATGTCACGTACTGCAGTTGGCTGAAGAGACAGGAATAACAGACGACGAGAAACCCCGACCAGGGTCGGTACGAGTGAGATAGTGATGTATGGCTCATACAGGGCATAACAGGATGTCGTCCTCAAGGTCACGAACAAAGTCTGATGAAGCAGAGATGGAGTACAAATGTTGAGCACAAGGACCTTGGCGCACAGCCTCATTCTTGGCGACGAAAGGAAATGCGAGACCAATATGCCGTCCAGGTCAAAGACGTCCTTCCCAGAGCGAGAAGCTCGGAAACTCTAGACGCCAAAGCGAAAAACCGCCAGGAAAGCAGTCTTGTAGGAAACAGCTTAATAGAGGCAGACTGTAAAGGTTCGAAGGGCGGACGAAGCAGGGCACTAAGAACCACACCAATATCCCACTTCGGTAACAGCTGGCGAGTACGGCGAGGCTGTAAGGCGAAAGCATGTAGGAGAGCAGAGATATTGTCGTTCAGACTAATGTCGATGCCGGTCGAAAGACGTAAAATCCTAGCCAAAGCAGACCGGTACCCCTCAATGGTGCTGATTTGAAACTTCTTATCACGATGTAGGTGAAGGAGGAAGTCAGCTACTAAGGAAGGAGAGGCAGCGTCGGGATCGGAATCACGTTCTCGGCACCAGGAGACGAAATGGGCCCATTTCGATTGATAGAGATGCGATGTGGAAGATCGATTGGCTGAAACCATCGTCTGTGCAACTTCTGCTGAAAATCCTTGGACTGTAAGTGCACTCTGGATAGTCTACAGACGTGTAAGTTGAGCCACCGCGGTTGTGATGTATTATCCCGAGAGGTTGACGCAACAGGTTGGGCCAAACAGGAAGACGATGTGGCGGAGCGGTGAGAAGCAGAACCAGTACCGGAAACCACTGACGACGAGGCCACCACGGAACCACGAGCAGAATGACGCAGTCGTGCTGAGTAAACTTTGAAGAACTTCCTGAATCAGGGCCATGGGCGGGTAGGCATAAGCCAGGAAGTTGTCCCAGTAGATTGAAAGGACGTCTATGGCGAAAGCTTGGGGGTCCAGAATTGGACTGACGAAGAGGGCGAGCTGCGCATAGTTCCTCGTCGCAAACAGGACGATCAAGGGGGTCTCCCAGATGCTGCAGATCTGGCAGAAGACCTCCAGATGAAGTTACCATTCGGTCTGAAGCACGGTGTCGGGACGAGAAAAATGGTCCGCAAAGACAAAGAGCCAACCCGGAACATGGCGAGCATTGAGATGACAGTGATGAATGAGAGCCCAGTCGTAAAGATCCCACACCAGACGAAACGTTGAGAAAGATCGGGTGGTACCCATCTGATTGATGTGGGCACTGACAGTAGAGTTGTCCGTAGCGAAGAGAAGGGACGAATACACGAGACGCCAACTCCAATGCTGAACTGCTAGGATGACTGCTTCATCTCCAGAAGGTTGATGTGAAGTCTGGCATCCAGCCTAGACCAAACTGCCGGACACCTCCAGTCCGTCCAGATGGGCCCCCCCAACCGGTCTCGGAAGCATCGGTGTAGAGATGGTGATCCGGAGAAGGAAATCGGAAGGGAACTCCCCGCATGACGTTGAGGCGGGACTGCCACCAAATCAAAAGTGGATGTAGAGATGTCAATACCGGCACTAATGGATTGAGGGATGACGTCTGAAGATAAGACAGATGGTACTGCAGTGGCCGAACCTAGGAGACGTCCGTAATGAGTAAGGACCTGCGTAGAAATGAATAGCCCTATGAGTTGATGACAAAACAACTATAGCGCCAACGTCTAAAAACTGGCCCAACGGTCTATCGGGGGACGAAGCACTTGATGGAGAGTGTCGAAAAACTGCCCCAAAGTAATGACGAACCTAAGAAAATCTCGAGGTGAAAGCGCCGAGAATGGAGAACAAAACGCCATGACTGGAGAAGTGATACAAGGGGCGATGTTGACTCCGAACGGGAAAACTTGCCACTCAAACCGACGACCGACGATGGTGAATCGTAGGAAAACGCCGAACGTGCAGGCGAACAAACGTCGAAGACTCGATGACGATCAAGAGAAAGATCTAGAAATGGAGACCGGGGATGTCGAACTTGACGACCCTGATAAGGAGGTATAAAAGAACGATGTGGTGAACGGCGTAAAGGCGTCCGGGAACGTCGAACAGAAGTACGGGAACGACGAGCCGGCGTACGAGAAAAACGGCGTTGAGGTGTACGAGAAACGACGAACAGACATAAAGGCCGACGTGCTAACATACGAGAACGATGTTGAGGCGTACGTGAACGACGAACAGGCGAACAAGAACGACGTACAGGTGTCTGAGAAACGACGTGACGGCGAATTGGAACGTGGTTGAGGTGTAACAGAACGGCGTTATGCAAACGAGAATGGCGTTGCGGAGAATGCGAACGGCGTTGTGATGTACGAGAAACGTCGTTTAGGTGAACAGAAACGACGTAATGGCGTACAAGAACGATGAAGAAGGAAAAACAACAGAAGTTGAATCCGAAACTGTAAATCTGAAACTCGAAAAGTCACAGTGGAGTACGAACGAACAGCCGTAGTTCGCGAAGCTGTTATGGGCAAAACAGCTGAAGAAGTCAGCCGAGATTAAAACGCAGAGGAGATGATGTACACGTTGAAAAACGTTAATCCTGGGCGTAACTCCGCCCGGTAGCATCATCCCCGATGTCAACACAAAGATACTTCCAAAACGTAAACTAGGAAGATCTTCATAAAATTTAAAATTCCCCGATGAGAGCAATTACATTTTTATGTCTCTCGCCGGCAGATAAACTAAGGTCATTAAATTTCATAAATTGAATTGACCAATCAAAAGCTTCTAAAGAAGACAACCGGTGATTTCCAATAAAAACCCATGAAAAGAACAATGTTCAATCTTGACTCACCCTCCAATTTGAGGTCTAAACTTCACATAAGTCCTCAAATGAAATTATCATACAGCATAAACATTAAGATCAAACAAAAGCTGTAGTCCAAACGATGTTTTGGACGGAGCAGTCGTAGAAGAAAAACGGCAAAGAACATTGCTTAGGAGCTGTTTGTTGTTCCTCTACTAGGCTGTACCCGGTAAACGTTCTCGGACGAAAGTAGCTTACGAAGTAGAAGTAGACCGCCCGCAGGAGACAGTCTTATGCTGTCCCAAGCAGATGATTGAGTAACTCCAGGCTTGATCTTTGCCCGGCCATCAGACCAGGGAAAAATCAATAAACACCCTACATGTCGTCGAACGAGAAACATTGCTAAAGTCTTCCCGGAGAAATAAAACTCCCACTCAAGCTAATAATAATTTCTCAGTAAGAGGAAATAAAATTAATTCGACTCAATTTGAATTGTAAGACTAATTCAGTATTCTGACGGGAAAATTTTGGTTGTGAAAAATAAATATTACAACTATTTAACAATGCAATATTTACTAGCAGAAAATGTGTTCCAATGTATAGCACAATTTCTAAATCACGTGATCTCTTTTCTTGATCAAAACATATCACGAATAAAGTGATAATCCTTGATTACACAAAGAGAGTAATTTGGTAGGCACATTAAAATGTAACAAAGACGTATTGTATAGCTTTGACTTGTGGCGACGAAGACAAACACAACAACAACAACGTAAGAGTAAATGGCAGAGAAAAACCTCTGCAAGTTTTCTCTCTTGATCACAAGATATCAAATAAACAGAATAACACTTGATTTACAAGAGAGTAAATTTGGTAGGCACAATGAACTGTATGCATAGACGTAAAGTACCAAAAACTGAAAGGTCCGAAACACAACAACAACAACGAAAATGAAGGGATATGTTGTCGTTTAAATCAGAGAGAATACAATTTCCCTGCAGAAACTAGTAAACCTGCGAAGGTTAAATACATTGAAGCATTTCTTCCCAATGAACTGGACTACAGGCCGACCCGTGAAGCAGAAATCTTTTGTTCGTCGATAACAAGAGGACGGCCAGGCAGACCCGGCTAGGGATAGCATCCTTTGTTGACTCGAACAAAGAAACAGGTTTGTGCACAGCCACACCAGACAAGGCTTTACCAGCAGAAACTAAACTGTCTGGACTAGTATAGCTATCTTCTCGTGCAGCAGTTCCACTAGGGGGGATTCTAATAGACGAAGATGGCATGGCAGGGCTTTTAAGTCTATGCGAAAAATCCAAATTAGAACCAGCAAGGTCCTCGTTAAATTTGAAATCTCCGGCTAAAGCAATCTCATTTTGGCGTCTTTCGTCCGCAGATAAAGCAGGGTCTTCCGTAGGGCGTAATAAATACGCTCGCCGAGCCTGGGCATAATTCCTCCAGGCGATATCATCCCAACTTAGACACTCTAAACACGTGGACTGACGGTAACAAAGGTGACCTTTGCATGGAAAACGGGAGACCGTGTGAGCATCCAAACTAGACCAAAACTGCCCACACGAGCGGCAAGAATTAGAATTTACAGGGACAGATATCTCAGACATAATGTCTAAGTAATACAGCAAGACAAATACTAGCTTAGAAAAATACAACCGTAGGTCAATCAACAACAACCAAACTAGCACTATAGGAACTCCTTGACAGCAAACCACTCGCGAGTAGGTGCAATAGAGAAAGAGGGAAATTCAGGAGAGTGCAGGGGCTTAAGGACTCGAGGCCCGGGATAGCGCCTGATACTAGACACCCTCGTGCATTCTGTCTCATTTCATCACAACCACTTCACATACATATATATGTTTTATATGGTTGGAAAGATCACGATTCGGGCGTTCCAAATAAAGTAAAAATTTAATTCTTACGTTTATTTCACCGGTTTTGTTGCAGTTAGAAAACAGTTACTTCAAAAAAATAGTGTCTTTTTTATATCGCTAATTTCACCTATTATTTTACAAGTAACGAGTCCGAGATTTTGCATGGTGATAATAAACCTTTCAAACCAAATAAGTGTGTCTCAGTTTTTTTTTTAAACTCTTAGAAAAAGTTTGAGAGCGTTGTAAAGTTTATTTTTTATAACAAAATGAAAGTCTAATTCAAGTTCCAATAACTTCAAAACAAAGCAACATTTTGAAAAACTGAGACACATTCGTTCGGACTGTAATGTATATATTATGCTCCCCAAAAATTGACATGATCGGATGAAAAATAGAGAAGTTATTAGCAAGTTTGTATGTACCAGCTGTGTAAAAAAATATGTCGGATATAGACCGTAAACAAAAATAATCTACTTTTCAGACGATATTCTGTAATTATTATCCGCTACTTGATGATAATGACACAATATTCTCACACAACATATAGGAATTATAGACCAAACGTTCTTTAATCACTTTGGAACAATATATTTTGAGAAAGTGTAGAAAACCAGTCGCGAAGATGAATTTTTATGATGGAATATGCCCCGTTGGTCCGTTTTCACGCCTTCCGAAATCCCTCACCGCGGGTGATTGAGTAGACGTCGAGCATTCTATAGAAGGCTTACAGAGATGTGATTTGCGGCAATTGGACATTCATGGATTTAATTGCCGACTGAAAAAGGTCTAGCTCAAGGAAAGAGAAGAAAACAGGAACTGGTCAGTCCACAGACCTCAAACGGGGAAAAACTGGCAGCGGCCATTTCCGGTGGAGTTAAAAAACTTTACTATTATCGCGAAAGTATACAATTTGCGGGAATAATGTTTGCCTTTTTTATAATTATATGTACGATGGTGAATACGTAAAGTATTTATTTTGAATGAATACCTCACTTTCTACATTTGCCGCATGTATAATGCGATAATGCAGTATGAAGTAATACTGAATCGGAGGTATATATGACCGAACAGCAGGAGTCGTGTAATAATGTTTATCAAAGTTTCTTTTTGCCTGCATGCGTGTCCTACTAATCTTGTAACGTTTTCTTCCCATGATTGTGTTGGCAAGTAAGATATGTTGATAGAATGTCAAGTGAGATATTATGAAAAACATTACGCAAATTCGCAATATATATATCTGCATATACCACATGCTTTCCGGAAATGGTTGACCACCTGAGCAGTGTGTTTGTATTTTTTTATTTTGTCATGTGGCGCGAAAACACGGAGATAGACCATATAATTTCCTGTTCAATATTTTGTAAACGATGGCGGCTTTGGCATGAATGTAGTAGAAAAACAACTAATTATAATAAATGAGCCCAGCGTGCGAATTGTGTGTATTGCAGTGACAAGTGATTAGCCAAGGTGCGAAGTCACAGCAGGCGATAACACCGACTGTGAGTAATGCGCGCTAATCCCCACAGAACAGAGTTCTTCCACAAAAAATTTCACGTTTGCAAACATTTTTTAAGGAAAATAACAGAAACACTTGATAGGTTTTTTCTTCAACTTTTGAAATATGCAAAGAAAAAAATATCGATAGTTTGAACCTATTCCCCGGGCCTCGAGTCCTTAAGTAACCTTTTAATTATCTGCAAAGGATACTCCTAAGGGAGACAAGGCCATAGCAATAGCAGGTGAAGATTTGAGACATAAATATGTTAAAATTATACATTGACAGAGATAGCACTAACAGTACTGTACACCCTGTAAGTGTAGTTAGTTCTGACCCTGATAATAATGAAACTCGTGAAGAGCCCATGACAGCGGCGAAATTACAGAACTCTTGACATTCTACTTAATTTGGATTCCAAGTTGTGTCATCTCGAACCAGCGCGTCAGGAAGAACTTCGAACTCTGCTCAGTCAATAGGAACGTTTGTTTCCTGATATCCCTACTCGGGCTGATAAAATTTCACATGACGTCAATGTCGGAGATTCTAATCCAGTGAAGCAGCGCCCATATCGTTGGAATCCCATTAAACAAAACTATCTGAAAAAAGAGATTCAGTATTTATTGGACAATGACTTCATTGAACCAAGTAATAGTAACTGGAGTTCACCTTGTATCCTCGTTCCAAAGCCAGATGGCAGTTACAGGATGTGTACTGACTACAGAAAGGTGAGCACATTGACCAAGACAGACACATTCCCTACTCCACGCATTGATGACTGCATTGATAAGGTGGGAAGTGTCAAAGTTTGATCTTCTGGGAGGATTCGAAGGGTCTGTTCCGGTAAAAAAAAATATCAAAGATTGTTGAGATGGAGTTTGATGGTACAAGAATACAGTATTGAAATCAGACATATTAAGGGCAAGGACAATTTGATTGCTGATTGTTTGTCTCGCATATAATGTACATATGTTTGTCAACATTTTTGCTGTTGCAATATAGATTTTTTTTTGCAATAATGTTTTGAATTTTCAAGAAAGTTCCAAGTTTGAAACTTCTTTTTTTTAAGAGGGGAGTGTCATGGTATATTGTAGTCTATTATTAGACATTGTGGATGTTTCTGGAAGCTAACTCAAGCTTGTTTACGTACAATTATGTAGGTCAATCAATTAGAGCTTTCTGGAAGGCTATTGTAAATTGTATCTACGTCAGATGATGGGGTAATGCTGTGTATTCTAGAAGCGTCTTAATTGGTAGAATTATCTCGAATGCCCCATAGAGTATAAATAGCGTATCAGTCAGTCATTCAAGAGGGAATTCAAACTGGCTTTTATGTGGGTCTGTTATGCTGTGTTACCTTTGCCTGTAAATACGGACTGCTGGATTACTTACTCCTGTGTATTGACTGTTGGCTGCTGCATGGTCTACGCTATTTGTTGACACCATCGGATATTTACTGGGACTGTATAACTGAGCAGTATTGGATTACCATTATACAGAAGAGTGATTTGTGCGCGTCAACAAGGACTGTAAAGTGCACATCGGTATAGCATTGTACAGTAAGACTATATTTCGCACATTTATCTGTTGTATTAACCTTACTTAAATTGTATATGATTTTAGTATTGTAAATAAATATTTGATTGTTAATCCTTGACTTCAGACATCTTTCTGTTACGTTTTGTTGACGTAACAACATAAACGTAATCAAATGATCTAGGTCATTGTAGATTCGTTTGTACCGGAAGTCTCCACCCATCGGAGGTTGTCACATCCGGCCTCATAACGGGACTGGAAGGACAAGAAGTCCTACCGGACACCCAGAGATTGTCAGACCGGAACCCGCAGGAACCCGGAAATGGCTGCCGGAAATGGTTTATGAGCCTTATATGATTTAACCACCGGAAGTGGTGTATCAACCCGACTCAAAAACCCCGGTCGTCATAACGGGACCGAACCTAGAGGATGCCAAATCGGAACCGCAAATGGTTTTGAAAGCCTTATATGATTTAACCACCAAAAGTGGATCAACCCAACTCAAACCCCGGCCCCGCTGTGACTGAAACAATACCGTGTTTCCACAAACGCCCTGGGGAATTAGGTGCGAAATCGGTATTGTTCCTGCAGACAATAACCTCGACCCCGTGTCAGCTAACCCGACTTATCCTTGCGCGCGGGTTTTGTTTACACGGGGCTTGATCTCACCCGACCTTACGCAACAGAGCCCAAATACCTTTTAATAATGCGAGATATTACGTAAGTGCGTGGAATTAAAAACTCCTAGTGAGATCATGGATATAGCAGCTCTATACCCAAAAGAAGCTATGTCTACCGTGCTGTAATCAGTGACTTCATGCGTAATACACGAGATTCACTGCAACACTACTTACCAAGCCACGGATTGCCCCTGGAGCAACAGGGAGCGAAACATTTGGCCTTACCTGACCAAAATAATTCACCTGGGGTTTTGATACGGAGATATCCTCACAGGAACTCTCTTATATAGTATCAATCCCAACAGTCCGTACGGGCTTACGTTCGATCTCACCACTACCTACATGGACCGCAACCACCTCGCTGGGGGTCTAATAACACCCCAGCCACCAGTCAGATTTTTGGACCGGATTCGGGGCCTTCGCGCACATCGCCGGAAGTGACATCATATATAGTAAAATAGATGTTTAACGAAAATTTTGATTACTTTTCAAGTCTGCATAATACCTCCGTTGACCTAGCGTTAAAAAGAATTATCTGGAGATAATTTTCTCTGTTTATCTGGACAGAGCATATGAAAAGTAGTTCGCTCATGTGCAACACTAAAGGAGTCGTTTGGTCGGATTCAAACTGAACCGTGCGTTGGTTGGTTTCCCCTATACGTCATAGCAACGTAGTAAAGGTCAACTTCCGCTATTGGAGGCAGGGATGTTATTGGAGCCTGCGAAATGGAGCATGCGCTGTGGGGAGGTTGCATGGACCGTAGTAGTGGTCCTCATTCCCGATTGCGTCTCCGTTCTCCATGGGGAACACGCTAGAGGGAAGTTCTAGTTCCATGGTGACATCAGTCGCTTGACCCGTATCCTCGTCCATCAGTTTATCTTCTTTTCCTTTCCCGTGGAGAGAAGAAAAGATCAGTTACGAATGCTTCATGTTAAATCTTTATTATAACAAGCACGTAAAGAAATCGTTCATGGACTATCAACTAGAGCAGGCTTCTTCGCTCTCACATTAAAATAAATGGGAGGGCGGAAATATATAATTTAATTCCTTATTTCAGGAAAATAAACCCACGCCAGACCCGTTCATAATTTTCATACAAATCATCAGGTCATTGTTGACACGCTATGCATCTATGGTTATGATCTAACTTTTTACAAAAAGTATCTTACAAGGTAAGATAATGATTCCCAACATATCAAATTCCAGATAAAACAAATATCTCGTAAATATCGTAGTGTCCATATTGTGACGATTCGGGTATCCGTGTATTATATAAATATTCGTTGTCAGTCATTCAGTTCAGCCGTGTACATATAATAATGTTCGATATGACGGATGACGATTTCTGACCGTGTATTTGCTGATTTTTCTCGATGTAATGTTCGTTCAATTTGTAATTCTTTATCAGAGTGGATTAAATACCTTGTTCTTGTTGTTATCCAGTAGCTGTTGTTGAATATCTGGATGTGTGGAGTGAGATTTTCACGTTTATGCACATAATTTTGTTGGCAAACTCTTCCGATGTCAGCCATGTGTACGATGATGTCAAAACGAGGCTATACTCTGAAACGCTGCATCTTATGGACGATAACGTAATTGTACTAGCGTTTCATGAATTGTAATTGTTCGAAATGATCTCTTCTCAAAGAGATTGTCTTTATTAATCGCAACCTTTGAATGATTATTTGGTGATTAGCCGTTTACGACGCTAAGCTCTCCTGAGGGTCGAGAGTATCACACTGGATTCATCTCACCAGGTGGCGCTGGGATCGTCTGCCCGCGAAAGTATAAAAGGCCAAAGATACTAATAATTCGGCACTTGGTAATCACCGGGTCAGCTACACAGTCCGAACAACTGTGAGAATAGCCAACGATATCCCAGCTATTAATTGTCTGTAACAGCCAGCAGGATATTACCATACCTTAGGTAACTGGATACCATTGGAATATAATAATGAGTATGAGAAGCAGATAATTTTATTGGTGCAAGGCCTACTCTTCAATGTAAACAAACCGTTGTCAAGGAAATTATGGGAACCCCGATCCCCTACGAGATATAAATACGGGTGAAAAGAATTTCAGCTGTATGCATATTTACTAGTCAAATAGAGGCTAAAATGTGTTTTGCAGTGAAATATCTTTATCTTCAAGATCAACATTGAAGTTATTCAGCTATTATCTGATGTTATACATTCAGCCCCGAATTCCAGTGCCAAACCAGTAAATATATAAAAACAGAAGAAACCAACAGGAATATACACAGAAGAAATACACAGACTGCATTCCATACATTAAATAAGAGATATTATAATTCGGGAGTGATTTAGTTCTCACTCAGTGGCGTAACGTCAGAGTCATTAGAACTGAATATCACTACCCGCTTTTATAAATCCGGGTGACCCCAAAATTATAAAGACGGGTAACTCCAACATCAAGGCGAAGTCGATTAAATTAATAGTTACTCCCAATTACGGACACGGGAAGGGTTTAGCTGATATTCTAGACTTGTTCTAGTTTAAGGCTTTAAGCATAGCCCGTGAAAGTTACATATTGGGTTGAAACAACGCCAGCATATCACTACCCGCATTTATAAACCCGGGTAACCCCAAAAGTAAAAGACGGGAATCTCACAGAACAAGATTTGACGCCTGTCAAGAATACAGGAGACGTTCATTTAGTAATTTGCACCAAAGCTTCATGGGAAAAGATTTAATACTCATTATAATCAGACAGTATTCAGACTTATCCAGATTCTCTTCAATAAGCTATCACCCGTAAATAAATATCTGGATCTCGATGGCACATATCACCCGTAGATAAAAACCCGGGTGATCTTTCAATATCAGATCGTCACATAGATCTACGCCGGAGACTAGTGAACACAGAATCCCGGGATTGGATTATTACTCTTGGATGACAGACAGAATTATCAGCTTTAAAATACATGCTACGGTACAAAGACGGAACGAGTGTACTAAACCGAATTATACCGGAAACTGCGTTGGAGAAGAATCATAAAGAAATAACAACAAAACACGAATGTTCCCGAGAGACTTGCCTTTTATTATCATGCATCGAAGTTTGTATGATATGTACATATTAATTCAGATGGAATAAAATTTGATCTAGTTGAACATAAAACGGCATTATTCTTACCGATATTCTTGATTAAGAATACTCGGTCAACTGTATAAATTCCGGATATTCCGGTGGTGTCAGAACTGATTAAATAATAATGGCGATTGATATAACGTATTAATCAGCCATCCTGACCGATCAGCTGCGTAACAGTATTGGAGTATTGTTGCACAGGTTGACCGTTACATTTTTGGTGTCCGAGAAGTGGGATTCAGAATATACCCTGAATTCAGTGATACTTACCCAGCCCGGAAAATCTTCAAATACCATATTCTTGGAACATTAATACAACAAAATAAGATGGATATCGGTGGAACGTTTAAGACACCCGGACCAAGACGGAGCAGACGTGGAACTAAATCAGATATTCAGTCAACAGAGGACGACACGGAGAGCGAGGCCGAATTTCCCGATGTAAATCCAGCCATGGAACACAGACAAGTTATACACGAAATTGTCAATTCAAATGGGGTAACCATGGAAACTGAGAAAAACGTGGGATTAAACTCGGGAGACACGCTCGGAGTTGACAGACCTATGGGGGAACTACGTAAAGAAGTATCCAGTATGGTCGGAGATATATTACGTGGAACAATGCGTGATGTAACTTCAATGATCAAAGGAGCGGTAACGGAAGCAATTTCTAATCTTGAATTACCGACACCCCTCTCTCGTAATACCAGCGATATTACGGATTCTCACAATAAATCAGTTTCTGGGAATAAATCAAGAAATGGTAAAATACGGAAAATACCGCAAACAGAAAGTCGGAAAAGGATAGCCTCACCGCTGATTAATGACAGTTCAAGCAGTGATAATAATGACTCCGATGATAGTAGAACTACCCACAGTAGTAAAGAGCGCAGTAGATGGACTGGAATACCTAGACAATCTAGCGCAAAACTACCATCATTCACTGGACTGGAAAAATGGGAAGTATGGCACAACAGGTTTAAGGATGTAGCCAGGCTAAGAAGGTGGACAAAGGAGGAAAAATTAGCGGAAATTTTGCCCCGTTTACAAGGGAAGGCGGGAGAGTTTGTATATGGTCAGCTGTCTTGGGAAATACGGGGTCAATATGACTCGTTGGTAAATGAATTAGGACATCGTTTCCGACGGGTAGAAACTCCCAAAACATTTGGAGCCGCTTTCAGCAATAGAAGTCAGAAAAATTCAGAAAAGGTCGAAGATTATGCCGCTGAATTAAAGAGGCTGTATGACAAAGCATATGCAAATAGGGATTTTACGACCCGACATGAAGATTTACTGCGGAGATTTCTAGATGGACTGCACGATGAAAACGCAAGATTCCATGTGGAATACGTCAAAGACCCCAAAAACATCGACGAAGCGGTTTTTGAAGTAGTCAATTTTCTAGAAACGCAGAGAAGAAACGGGTGCAATTTGAAACGACCTACTCGTTTAGTGAAATTTGAGAACAAAGACGAGGAGACGACAGATATTGTCCCGACTGATGAACTGACAAAAGAAGCTCCATCGAATAACCGGGGAAAATTCAAAGGTGGGAAAAAGCCAATCAACGGCACCAGTAAAATTGCCAACACCGAAGAAACTGTAAATCAAGTACAGGAGTTACGTAATGAACTAAAGACGGCAATGTCTTCCATAACGGAACGAATAGAGAGAATGGAACAACAACCAAGAAACAATCCCCAATCAAGAAATCTTCAACAAACGCGACCACAAGATAACCACGGAACGAATTTTCAACCCAGAGAAAATTTTACTGGATGTTTTAAATGTGGTGGTTCTCACTATGCGAGATATTGTCAGAATTATCTCAAGGGACAATTAAATCCAAGAGCCCAACAATTTACCCCACACACTAGATATCCTAGTTATGGAGAAAATGCTGGACCAAGAATTTCAGCAGGCAGCCATAATACTGGTATTCAACAAACAAACTACAAGGGATCGGCTCAATAGGCCGAGGGACGGTCCCTTACCATCACGGCCACTCTTTTGTTTTTGAAAAACCAGAAACTACATCTATACCACGTTATATTCCCGGGAAATCTAATTCATCACAATCAGTTAGAAGAGAAATTCCAAAATATGACGGGGTATACATTAAAGGGGCTTTAAATGGAACGGAAGTTACTTATACCGTTGACACGGGGGCAACACGGACTATTGTGTCTGATAGGATCTTTTCCCAAATTCCGGGTCGTCAGCGTCCTATGTTACGGAAAACAGGGAAAGGCAACATATCATGCGCAGATGGACGAACCCTGAAATATACAGGGAAAGGTGATTTCAAAGTTTCTCTTGGATCTCTTATATTCGAACAGGAACTGGTTGTCGCTGATATTGAGGATGATATCCTTTTAGGAACAGATATACTGCAGAAAGGCCCGAAAGGACCAGCTGATATACTGCTTAGTGAAGGGAAAATGATTCTTAACAAGGTAACAATTCCTCTGAGTCAAATTCCAACACCAAGAATTAGGAAAGTACTAGCAGTAACTGATACTAACATCCCCGGTATGAGTGAAATGATCATCGATGCGGTTATAAACAAGGTCACAGGGCGATCGGATGAAACTGTCTGCTTGATAGAAGGATCGGCGGAGTTTTCCGAAAAGCACTCACTTATAGTGGCACCCTGTCTCGTTGATACAGGGATTGAGACTGATTTTAAAGTTCGAATATGCAACCCTTTCGCTGAGTCCAGAATCATTAAACAGAATACATGCCTGGGGTATGCGGAATCTGTAGATGATGATATTCAGACACTCTTAGACAAAGAAGGAGAAACTGACGAGGGAAATTTTGACGTTGTTCGTCGAATTCAGTTGATCAATGAGCATCCCAACATCACACGGCAAGTATTTCACGATGGCAAAAATAAAAGTGGTGGTAAATTGGGGGTTCCAAGTCATTTGAAGGACTTGTATGACGAAACAGTACAGAGGCTGGATCCAGACCATCATGCCGAGATAGCGGAGCTGCTGAACGATTACGAGGATGTATTCTCCAAAAACGAGTTTGATTTAGGATGTACAGATTTGGTGGAACATTCCATAGATACGGGTGACGCAAAACCCATCAAACAACCTCCAAGGCGGTTACCCATGGCATTCGCTGGTGAGGATAAGAAGGCTTTGGAAAATCTACAAAAACAGGGATGTATTCGGCCATCAACTTCACCCTGGGCTTCTCCAATAGTTTTAGTAAGGAAGAAATGTGGCTCAGTGAGGCCATGTGTGGATTATCGCAGGGTAAATTCAGTCACTCGTAAGGACGCTTTCCCATTGCCAAGAATTCAAGACTGTCTCGATGCTATAGAAGGCGCAACATGGTTTTCTACATTGGATCTTACATCAGCGTATAACCAAGTCAAAGTCAAAGAGTCCGACATTCCTAAAACGGCGTTCGTGACGAAATATGGACTATGGGAATACACAAAAATGCCGTTTGGTCTGTGCAATTCTCCAGCAACGTTTCAGCGATGCATAGAACTTGCCCTCTCTGGTCTCCAGTGGGTCTCTTGTCTTTTATACCTGGACGATGTGGTCATATTTGGGCATACATTTGAAGGACATGCACAAAGACTAAAGGAGGTATTGCAGAAAATCAGACTCGCAAAGCTGAAACTTAAACCCATAAAATGTCACCTATTGAAAAGGGAAGTGGAATTTCTGGGCCATGTTGTTTCCAAGGATGGAATTCGTCCAAATAAGGCAAATATGGAGAAAATCATAGCGTGGCCAACTCCAAAGAACGTTACTGAAGTGAGAGGTATTCTGGGGTTGGGAAGCTATTACCGTCGTTGGGTGAAAGACTTTTCAAAGTTGGTACATCCACTCACCGAACTGACGAAGAAGGACACAACTTTTCTTTGGACTCCTCAATGTGAAGAAGCTTTTATGGGGATTAAAGCAGCTCTTACTGGATCAGAGATTATGGGATATCCGAAAGATGGTTGTTTGTTTATCCTCGACACGGATGCATGCGATGTCAGCATTGGGGCAGTGTTATCTCAAATACAAGACGGGAGAGAGCGCGTTATTGCCTATGCAAGTCGTGTCCTTAACAAATCGGAAAGGAACTACTGCGTGACAGACAAAGAACTGTTGGCTGTCAAATCTTTCATTGAGTACTTTCGACATTATTTACTGGGAAGGAAATTTCTGGTGAGGACAGATCACCAGGCCCTGAAATGGCTTTTCAGTTTGAAGGAACCAAAAAACAGAATAGCGAGGTGGATAGAGATATTATCGGCTTTTGATTTTGAAATAGAATACAGGCCAGGAAAGCGTCATCAGAACGCTGATGCGTTATCCAGATGTCCTAATCCTAGGTTTTGTCAGTGTGATGACGAAGACAAACCTTTGAAGTGCGGCCCTTGTGTGAAGTGTCAAAAACGGACTTCAGAGATGCAGGGAGTAAGCACAGAGAATTCGGAGATAGTAGATGAACTGCGGAGAGCAAAGTCACAAAGTGAAGCTCATAGTGGTTTTGATCACATTAAATTAGTACAGCCTATCTGTTTTCTTCATAGATTAGGGAGTACTGCATTCTGGTATGTGAGAAATTTGATATTACTGTTGCTGAGTATCATCACCTGGAGTAACCATGGATTTTCAGACCAGAACGATGTAGCAAATCGAACTTGGCAGGGAAAGGTTATGGTGCATGGACAGCACGAGACAGATCAATTTAAGAAACTTACTCAGAATGACACCCATATGGACAATTCGGATAGTGGTTGTAGTCGAAAACGGGAGAGACACCATGGATGCAGGGCTATGCAAGATCAACATTGCGGAAAAAACAATTGGAGGATCCAGACATAGGACCTGTTTTAAAGTGGTATGAGGAAGGTAAGCGGCCATTTGGACCAGATGTATGCTCATCCAGTCCAGCCTCGAGACACTACTGGAACTCATGGGATAGTCTAGATATGAAAGATGGTTTATTATTCAGACGATTTATACGCAAAGATGTGACTGGGATTCACTGGCAATTTTTGGTACCTAGGAGCATGAGAGATCAGATTCTGAATCAAATGCATAATTCTATCCTCGCGGGACACCTAGGAAAGAAGAAAACTTGCGAGAAGGTACTTCAGAGGTTTTATTGGTGGAAATTACGGGAAGATGTGGATAATTGGATACGTTGTTGTGATACTTGTGGAGCCAACAAGGCCCCAGCACGTACACCCAGAGCCCCACTAGGCGATATGCGAGTTGGAGCCCCTCTGGATAGACTTTCAACCGATATTTTGGGCCCATTTCCTGAAACAGAGAGAGGGAATCGATATATCCTGATTGTCACAGATCATTTCACAAATTGGGTTGAAATATTTCCAATACCAGACCAGACTGCCGTGACTTGTGCACAAGTGATATTAAATGAAGTCATAAGCAGATACGGTTGTCCACTGGATTTGCACACTGACCAAGGTACAAATTATACTAGTGAAGTGTTCGCTGAACTGTGTAAGCTTTTAGAGATACGGAAAACTCGAACCTCACCCAGGCACCCACAATGCAATGGAAAAGTCGAAAGATTTAACCGAACACTGCTCCCAATGATCAGAGCATATCTTAAAGACGAACAAGAAAATTGGGATCTATTCCTTGGATGTCTAGCTGCTGCATATAGAGCCACTCCGCATGATGGTACGAGTATGACGCCAAATTTACTCATGCTGGGTCGAGAAGTAAGACTACCTGCAGAAGTAATATTTGGTAGAGTTGACCCAGATGCTGATGATGAAATGCCTAGTTACGGAGAATATGTTGATCAACTTCGTGACAAGTTACAGCATGCACACGACATTGCACGTAAACGCCTGAAAATAGCTGCAAAGCGACAGAAAAAGACATACGATGGGAAAACTCTATCACACACATACCAACCTGGGGATTATGTGTGGTATTATCACGAAAAACGTGAAAAGGGTGTTAGCGCAAAACTACAATTCCCATACAGTGGTCCGCATCTAGTCATAAAGAAACTAAACGACTTAGACTACATCATCCAAATGAATGAGGCAGGAAAATTAAAGGTCTTGCACCACAACAAACTAAAACCATATAAAGGAACCGTAGTATTGCCATGGGCAAAGAAATCACTCGCACAGGCTAAAAGGAGGGTATCCCAAGCTCTGCATTCACAAGAGTAACAAATAAACCTGGTTATGGCACTGGAACTGGTGGTTGATTACATATAAATATCTTTATATAAATATCAACACAGCTGATAAAATTGTTTACTTACTCTTTGCAGAGACAAGATGTCAGATAAAGCCATCAAGTCCTATGGGAAGAGGGGAGCTGTGTACAGCTGTTCTCGGTGTATCTACACCGGGGATAAACCACAGATGATCCGGCACGTGGTGAATAACCATCTACCCCGACTCGAGGCACCGTACACATGCAACAACTGTAACAAAATTGGATTGAAGTATGACGAAATGAAGAAGCACATGGAGGCTAAACATCCGACTGTTGGTGGTATGGAAAGCGTTGGCGGGACTAAGTCACCGTACATTCTTCAATCAACTGATGCTACTGTGATGTCTAAAGAAGATTCCATCCAGTTCTATGATGGTATCAAGCCAACACATAGTAGTATCACATACACTCATCCAACGTCAACAGAGACCATTGCAGTTATGCCACAGCCAGATATTGATGAAACATCAGTACCAATTGAGCCACCAGCAGAAATCACACCGCACTCGGACATCCAAATAACATCTAGTCAACCACCAGTCAGGACAGTTCCAACAGCCAAACCCAAAGAGAAGTTCACCAAGAAACACAAATCTGTCCAGCCAACTGAAAAACCAGCACGTAAACAACTGAAAACAACCAACAAAGCAACAACAAAGGATGGGGAGACACAACATCAACACGAAACTGATCAAACTCAAACAGTCAAATCCAAACTGCCCAAGCCTGACCAAACCATCACCACGAAACAACACCAACAGTCAACATCCTCAACATCTACGTTTCCGCCATTGATACCTGTTGAAATTCCCTTAAATGGACCAGAGAATCCTCGATGCAATCTTCGTGAGGTCATGGGAGTGTTCTCTACCTTCCCACGAATTCTACAGCAAGTGAATGATATTGGCGAACTTCAACGTGCGGTGGATTCTATATCCCAAGATGAACCAACCACCGACCCAAACACCGTGATCCTGGATACCAACCCTGTTGTTGAAATGGACATTCAGTTACACCCAAACGAAGATGAAGTACAGCAACTACTTCAGGGGCCCGCTGACTTACTTCCACCTGATACAACATCAGTCAACTCTAACATGAGTTAAATTCAATCAAGCCTCATCCCAGAGCAGAATCAAGTGTTACCGTCAATGAGACCCATTCGGTCGAGATGTTGGCTGCAGCCATAGTAGGTGCAGCCCGACGACAACCTGTTCTGCCGGAACAAGACCTTAGACCAATCTCTAATCAACTTGTGGCCACTAATTTGAATCTTTCTCAGGTCGTCGGAGTGTTGGAGTCTAATAGTGCTAAACACTCTAGACTCACTGATGTTATTGAAGAGTTCGTTAAAACGATATCCAGTTCGAACGCAGAAATGTCGAGAGTGTGTAGAGCAGCATCCGTTTTGAGTGAGGCATCTTTGAAAGTTGACCAGGCCGTAAAGGAGCAAACTGCTGTTCTACGCTCACTATATCAGGCAACAATAGACACACAGTCCAGCCTTGCCTCAGCACTGAACCGCCAAGCAGAAAGTGTGGAAAGAATTGTAACAATCTTTGAAGGTCATCAGAGTTGTCAGGTAACAGGAGTCGCTGAAAGTACCCTGAATAACCAACAACCATCGGTGACAGCAGTAATTTCATCTATTCCTACTGTTTCAACTTTATCTGTTTCATCCGCCTCAACATCATCAAGCAGTTCATCTTCATCAAGTTCATCCAAATCCTCTGCTCCAACTACCAAACCAGCTGTTCTTTTCGCCAGTCCTGTCCGTGTTCCGGTTGAAGCCCCTACGTCTCACGAGGAACATCAAAACCGGCAACCGCATAATTCCAGATGTCCAGACCGATCCTATGAGTCATCTAGATCCAGGAATGAGGAAGCTCGGTCAAGGGAAGATTCCAACCGTCCCAGGAGTATAATCGGTCGCCCTGGTCGGGATTCTAGCCATCCAAGGTACGGATTTCACCAATACCATCGTTGGCAACAGTACAGGGATCCTTGGGTGCGCCAACCAATGCATGGGAAAAGACCACGGAGCCCCAGTCAAGACCGTCGGCGAGTGTCCAGTCATGGAGATGGTGATATCCACCGACCTGTAAATAGGAGTGAACAGTGAACATGTTATAAATATATTCTTCCACGGAACAGTATTTTTCTTAAGAGACTGGACTGATAAATTTGATCCAATTGTACATATTTATATGACCGTGATAGATGTTGCTGAGGACAGCATACTTTTAAGAGGGGGGAAGTGTGACGATTCGGGTATCCGTGTATTATATAAATATTCGTTGTCAGTCATTCAGTTCAGCCGTGTACATATAATAATGTTCGATATGACGGATGACGATTTCTGACCGTGTATTTGCTGATTTTTCTCGATGTAATGTTCGTTCAATTTGTAATTCTTTATCAGAGTGGATTAAATACCTTGTTCTTGTTGTTATCCAGTAGCTGTTGTTGAATATCTGGATGTGTGGAGTGAGATTTTCACGTTTATGCACATAATTTTGTTGGCAAACTCTTCCGATGTCAGCCATGTGTACGATGATGTCAAAACGAGGCTATACTCTGAAACGCTGCATCTTATGGACGATAACGTAATTGTACTAGCGTTTCATGAATTGTAATTGTTCGAAATGATCTCTTCTCAAAGAGATTGTCTTTATTAATCGCAACCTTTGAATGATTATTTGGCGATTAGCCGTTTACGACGCTAAGCTCTCCTGAGGGTCGAGAGTATCACACTGGATTCATCTCACCAGGTGGCGCTGGGATCGTCTGCCCGCGAAAGTATAAAAGGCCAAAGATACTAATAATTCGGCACTTGGTAATCACCGGGTCAGCTACACAGTCCGAACAACTGTGAGAATAGCCAACGATATCCCAGCTATTAATTGTCTGTAACAGCCAGCAGGATATTACCATACCTTAGGTAACTGGATACCATTGGAATATAATAATGAGTATGAGAAGCAGATAATTTTATTGGTGCAAGGCCTACTCTTCAATGTAAACAAACCGTTGTCAAGGAAATTATGGGAACCCCGATCCCCTACGAGATATAAATACGGGTGAACAGAATTTCAGCTGTATGCATATTTACTAGTCAAATAGAGGCTAAAATGTGTTTTGCAGTGAAATATCTTTATCTTCAAGATCAACATTGAAGTCATTCAGCTATTATCTGATGTTATACATTCAGCCCCGAATTCCAGTGCCAAACCAGTAAATATATAAAAACAGAAGAAACCAACAGGAATATACACAGAAGAAATACACAGACTGCATTCCATACATTAAATAAGAGATATTATAATTCGGGAGTGATTTAGTTCTCACTCAGTGGCGTAACGTCAGAGTCATTAGAACTGAATATCACTACCCGCTTTTATAAATCCGGGTGACCCCAAAATTAAGAGACGGGTAACTCCAACATCAAGGCGAAGTCGATTAAATTAATAGTTACTCCCAATTACGGACACGGGAAGGGTTTAGCTGATATTCTAGACTTGTTCTAGTTTAAGGCTTTAAGCATAGCCCGTGAAAGTTACATATTGGGTTGAAACGCCGCCAGCATATCACTACCCGCATTTATAAACCCGGGTAACCCCAAAAGTAAAAGACGGGAATCTCACAGAACAAGATTTGACGCCTGTCAAGAATACAGGAGACGTTCATTTAGTAATTTGCACCAAAGCTTCATGGGAAAAGATTTAATACTCATTATAATCAGACAGTATTCAGACTTATCCAGATTCTCTTCAATAAGCTATCACCCGTAAATAAATATCTGGATCTCGATGGCACATATCACCCGTAGATAAAAACCCGGGTGATCTTTCAATATCAGATCGTCACATAGATCTACGCCGGAGACTAGTGAACACAGAATCCCGGGATTGGATTATTACTCTTGGATGACAGACAGAATTATCAGCTTTAAAATACATGCTACGGTACAAAGACGGAACGAGTGTACTAAACCGAATTATACCGGAAACTGCGTTGGAGAAGAATCATAAAGAAATAACAACAAAACACGAATGTTCCCGAGAGACTTGCCTTTTATTATCATGCATCGAAGTTTGTATGATATGTACATATTAATTCAGATGGAATAAAATTTGATCTAGTTGAACATAAAACGGCATTATTCTTACCGATATTCTTGATTAAGAATACTCGGTCAACTGTATAAATTCCGGATATTCCGGTGGTGTCAGAACTGATTAAATAATAATGGCGATTGATATAACGTATTAATCAGCCATCCTGACCGATCAGCTGCGTAACAGTATTGGAGTATTGTTGCACAGGTTGACCGCTACAATATTAATGAGACAATTCTTCAACAAAACTGTATTTTAAAAAGTGTTGCACACAGCATTAAATATCACTGAATTGAAAGTTGAAGATATTATTCATAATGAAAGCCAGCGAAAACTTGTGCAGATGAAACGGGATATGGGAGACAACTCCTGTTTCATCTCACAACTAGTAATATGCAAATCATTCATCCCAACATTGGAGCGGCCTGTGCATGTGCCATGTATAAATGTTTTGCAAGCATACTAGTATAGATATATCGTAGAATAACAGCTCAGTCATACGACTTGCTCAGGTTATACTGGTTCCCTCATAGCTTAATAATATTTTAACATTAATAAGTGTACTGTATATTCTAATGCATGCTTTTCTCTTGAAGCCATTTGCACGGACGTGGGTGTTCCGAGTCAGATCAACCGATTGATAACCAACTTACCAACCAGTTTATCTGACCATGTACAGAACAGCACATGCAAATCCTGTTGCAAGGCATGGCGATTCCACAAAATTGAAAACTCGCGCGAGACATTAGAACCAGTGTGTAAAAACCGGCATAATAAATCCCTTTGATCAATAATTGACACACGAACAAGCTCAACACCAAATTTCACTGAATATTTACGTGCTTTATTCACTACGTATTCCATAGAAACGATGGTGGAAAAGGGAGCAAGCCACGGCCTATCTCATGAACCCAAGGATTCTATGCACGATATTTGGGTTATAAACTATAGGCCTACAGACCTTTTCAAGTACGCGACCGAACAGCTTTTGTAATGTCAAATCTGGCATATACTGTTATAAAAATATTTACAAGTCTCCCTGCCGATGAAAAATGTGTTTCTCATTGTATCGACAACTAAAACCGGTGTGGAGGCTAAGAATGTCCGCTGGCTATTAAAGAGCGTCCTGGTCTCCTCTCCTAACCCATAGCCAGCTATGACCTTGATTGCAATAGCAAAGGATATGAAAAGTGACACTTATCACAAGAATATTCTTATCCATCACACCTGTACTATCAGAAGCAAATCAATTGCTTCTGCACCTATTCATTGAAGACCAGTGGTACTTCAACCCACATATACCCACTGGCCAGTCAGTACATAGGCTTCTGGACGAATAGTGACGGACGAGAAGCACAATGTTACGTTTCATGCGTGTCTAATACTGGTTTCCAATCCTTCTATATATTTGTCCCACCATGTATACAGACGGACCATATTTACCTCTTCACCAACAGATGTCCGTAGGAATACAGCAAGCCTGATCTACATGTAGTATGGTCAGATCACAACATTTATAACCTTCATTTATAAAATCAACCTGTAACCATCTGGGTCATCTACATGCATCTTAACATGGATGGCGAAGTGTACGCAAATGATATAAAATCAGAGTCAAAATTGGCTACAAAATATGTCCGCACAATTATAGGGCCTCGATTTTTGTGACGCATCTCCACCTGATGTAGGCCTGCACTAATACATTTAAGTCTGATTTTTGAATTATTTCATGATTTTGGGGCCCCAGTGACATTGACCTTGATTCTAGTGCGTGGTCATCTCCCACTTCTGTATCTACTGATAAAAAAATGTGATTCATTATTATTTCCTGATTTTGAGGTCACAGTGACCTTGAAGTCAATTTTTGTATGTGGCACATCGTCTCTTCCTGTGTACATACTGATACCATACGAACAAATGTGACTTTTAATGATTTCCTTATTTTGGGGTGACCTTTGACCTTAACTTTGGTACAAAACCCATCTTTTACTCTCAATGAATCCACTCATAAGTTTTCGATGATTTCCTGATATTAAGGCTGTTAATGACTGTTGACTGCGACAATTAATCCACCTAATGTTTCCACTCGCAAAAAAAAAAATTGTAACTGTACATGTGTAGATGAAAACTTCAAGCTGTCACAGATATTGACCAGGCAAGAACGGTCCAATGATTTCCTGTTTTGGGGTTTTTGTTTTTAATGCCAGTGACCTTTGAACCCTGACCCCAACTTCTATTTTAGTATGCGACACATTGTCTCCCACTATCAGATTATGGAAAATCCACTCACCAAAACATTGAAATTCACAGAAGATAGAAAACTGTCACAGATATACATGTAGACTGGATTCGAAGAGACAGCCCCAACCATGCCAATAGACAGAAACACCCATCACATACTTTGGGCAGGCGTATATAAACTGGACTGATTCAGTATTTCTATCCTGAAGCTGCGAAGATATTACTAAAATAAAAATTGAAACTCCACATCATGTCCTCTATGCTGAGACTATGACAAAATAATAGAATAATAATAATGGAACAATACTGATTAACAGTAATATAGACCGGAAAAGGTAGAAAATGTTCTGTGAATATGCGAAAGATTATTAACAATCTGGTGTAAATTTGTCACACATTCATGATAATATGATAGAAACATTATTTGTAGCAATTTATAATATCATTGTGGTTGAATTGTAGGAGATAAATAAATATCAAGAATAGTACCAGGGTACTCAACACAATAGTGGGGAATATTGACTAGTAGACCACTATTTCACATTTTCCTCATTGACATGAATAATAATGTAATCCATAAATGTAGATATTATGCCTATATCAATCACTACATGATTTGATTGTAGACCATTGCCCAACAATCATGTCTTATTTGTCCAGTAGAGCTCGGTACGCACCACCAAGTATTAGCTGCTAGTAGACCAAGAACCCAGTAACAATTTCTTTCCTGTTTAATGTTTATAACACAATAATACAATACATACTCTATACAATATTAAACCTTTCTGTGTATGTGATTCCTGGGGTCAATTGGTTGGCTTTTGCATTTTCTCTTCCTAGTAAAAATCAGGTCATTTAAAAGATAGCACTGTTACAGGTCAAGATTTTTGTTGTGATAGTTTATCTGGATGATTCCGTGTTAATGATACTGCCACAAAATGCAGCGTTTAAATTAACAACTGTTAACAAAATGATTAAAAATTCTGAACTAGTGGACTTCATTTATGCTTGGGATATGTAGTGATAATGATGTTGATGGCAGAATAAAGAGCTGAAATATTGAGTCAAAATGAGTTTTACATTTTGCGGAGTCGCACTATTCATTAAGTAGTGAAGAGGTCAAAGGATACATTCAAAGGTATGCAACATGGAAGTTCCAATAGTCAGAAAACCATTTGTAAAGGAATGTTTGGCTGGAAGGATCAGATAGATGTCTGAAATTACACATTGGACACACTATTGTATGGTTATAGGCAGAGTTGCCTATCTCCTACAACTTAAGTACTGTACTCATTACCATATCTATATATGTACGTGTTAAGTAAATAACTGTCATGTGTGGTGTATTTTCTTATTTATATACAAGGAAGATTGCATGAAACCATTTTGTTGTATATACATATATACAGTCGAGACAGTTATGTCAGTGCAATAAAACACAATAAACAGCATCCCTGCTCAGTTCAGAAAATATATAGGCATCTATATGTACAAAATAAGGACATTTTATCGATACAAAAAGCAGCATATTTCTATTCACAGGTTGACATGGTAGATTCATTATTTTTTATCTCTAAACTATGTATTTATGAAATATTCCCAAGTTTTTCCATACATAAATTTTACATATAGCTTTACTACAGGTAGATGCTCATTTTTGTCTTTCACTATACATATACATTTAATGCAAAATTTATTTAAAGTTTTGGTTAAAATTAGTAGATTCTGATATTTGCTGCCAACATTTGAAGCATAATATCACTATTCAACATGCCATACCCGTCATTTAAAAAACATTATTACATGTACATAATCCTACAGCCATTAAGTATTGCTCAAGATTACAGTGTCCAACAGAATGCACACTACAGCATTAGCGATGAAAAAACTTTGAACACTGAACTAATACTATTCACAATGGCTGATACATTTTGTTCAACTGTATTAGTGAACTGCTACAATGTTAATGACTACTGCATGTTGACTCCATTGAATATTACCATGAGCAAATCAAGTGAAAGTGTGTAACATTATATTAAAAAAGCTTGACGGTGCTGGTACTGGCCAAACCATCTACACCACTAGACAATCATCATAGTCTCTACACAAGGACAAGATGCACATTTGGCATGTTTGCTGCACATCTACGCCTCACCCTGTGTCACTGATTAGATGGAAGAGATTGATCAATGCATTCCAGCCAGTCTAATCCAAGGTTCTACTTGATTTGCTTCTGATATTACATATTTGGAACATGAATTTGTCAACTAAACTAAGCAATGTTTGTGCAAACACTGTGTCACATTGATGAAATTGGTACATGTATAAATTTGTGAATTCACTCGTTTTCCGATTGGCAGTGGAATCACTTTGCTGGTCTGTATTTAGGCCACACCATTTTTTGTTTTTGTTTCATGGGCGTTTTTTTTTTTTTTTAAATTGGAGGCGATAATAAAAATAAAACTGGACCAGATGAGCAAGAACTCATTTACCCACACAGAAAGAAAGGGGGAGGAACTTCAAAAGTCCAGTTTTATTTTTATTTTATTATTGCTTTCTATCTTGAAAAAAAAATTAAAATTTTCCCGTGAAACAAAAAATAAAATTGTGGGGCCTTAATGTCGTATATCATGATTATTCCAGTAACCCATTTCTCATGTTCATTTTTGACAGTTATCCTGAGGAGACAAAAAAAAGATACTGAAATCTGGAGAATTATTTGTACAAAACACTCATACACCATCTCAACTTATTAATAAGATGTTTGGACATTATCAGTAATGCTATCAGAATGTTGCTGCAATCTGTTTAATTGTTACATACGTCCCTGTAATAAAGCCTAGAAGACCAAATAAGGATATTAAAATGTCTTTTATAATGATGGCCGGGGATAACTTAGTTTCTCCTTCAGCACTGTATGTAAGGATCTCCAGGATAGGCGGGAATATCAGAGCCAGACAACTGCTCGCAAATGCGCCAACAAGGGAGATCAGCAGGTCCAAGTGTGGTACCAACACTGCTATACCAACTGAAAGAGAGAGAATACAACAATATAACATTCACTGATAACATGCATGTACGGTAATTTCCCTATTAATTCACCTTCCAAACTTAATTCGAAAACGGCCGATTTTTCCGCTGTCGTGATTTTGTCCATCCTAATAAAACGAACACGGGAGCATTCTCAATATCCGTGAAACAATAAATTCGAACACTCCCGTTTTCGCCACGGAGTTCGTGTCGATGAAAGTAAAGTGAATGTGTTACTAGAATCTCGTATAGTATATCGGCGTATGCTATTATTTGTAAGCGCAGAGAAACAACAGGGAATGGTACAATATAATCAGACTGAATTACTATTACTTACAGTCTATAAGGAATAAAATTGATTCAATTAACTCCGCAGTCCTGTAATTTTATCCTAACTTGATCGCGTTTCGCCGCAGTCGGGGAAAATATATACGGTAGTCCCCTCACGTGGTCGAGTGTCTGCACACGGCCCGCTATTGAATCATTCTTCACTTTCCAGCCGTTCGTATATCAAATATCTTTCTTTAAACCAGCATTCCTTTATTTGAAAAACACGGTGAATATTTTCCGAGAAGGCAGAACTGCATGCGAATGAATTATATTTGAACGGAACATAAAAATTAAGAAATAGTAAGAATATGCTATGCGGTCCAAGATGTTTTTCGAACCATAATCCGAATCTCCTGTGACGACCATGCCGGGATCGTACCAGCCCATTCAGTATATTGCTAAAATACACTGGCACGTGAGAAGAACCGTCAGCAAGAAAGAAGAGAAAAACAAGATATGTGTGAATCGAAATTAATAAATGATTACACAACTTGTGCAGCACAGACAACAGTAATGAAGAAGAAGAGTGTAAATCTAAAATAATGTAAGATTTCACCCCGTGGGTAACTCCGGCATCACTATCTACGAGAATATGAGAGTATTTATCGTGAATAGTTAAATATATTCATGATTAGGTTTGGCCCCTGATGAGAGATATACCTGGGATATACATAAGATATATTCCCGAAATTATCCGAAACAACTGCTCTGAGGTACATGTTAGTACATATAGTGATGTCATAATAACTCCTATACTCAGGCAGGTGTAGGGTCAGAACACCCCGAGAAAGTGGGTGTGTATATGAACATCTCTTCACACATTTTCTGACATCATACACTGCATTTTATGGAAACTATGGTGAGATCTCAAAGTTAATACACGTTAATAAATACGATCACTACGACCACGGCGAAGCGGTCCGCCATTTTGGATTCTCCGTGAAAGTCGGCGCGACATTTAATTCGAACACTCGCGTTTTTCTAGAATTGGCTCAACAAATAATTCGAAAGTAGCCAATTTTTGGAGTGGTGAGTTTCATCACTACATCGCGAATTAATAGGGAAATTACCGTACCACTAACCAGTAAATCCTCAATCATCAGATCTTAAAAAAAAACAAAAAAACAAGAGCTGATGAGTTTCAATATATGCTCCTACAACCTGAACAGTGCTGAACCAATGTGAAAAAAAGTTGTATAAATTGTATATTATGATGGACAAACACAGACATTTTTCGCTTTGACCTTCACTTTAACCTCACAATGATTCTATGTCCGATGGGTAAGATATAACTTTAGTAGCAATCCAAAACCTGAAACATGAGATATCGCACAGAAGATAGAACTTTACAGACAGCCGGACAGATATGGATAGACATGTACCCAATCTGATAATCAATCAAAATCAGAACCAGCCAGCTGAGGTGTACTTGAATTTGATCACAAGCCACATCCCTGTACTGGAGTTTGGACAAGAACAACGCAATTTTTCAATTTTTTTTTTGGCCTGGGTGACCTTTACCTTTGTCCAACCTTTTGACCTCAAAATAATTAAGTTTCTTTTTTGCCTATGGTATGCCTCAAGTTTGAACCAATTCATAACTTCGAACAGGCGATTTCCAATCTTTGCAGGTTTCTGGCCTAACTGAACTTGAACTTTGACGTTTTGACCTAAATTTAAAAATAATTTTCATGTTTATAAACTAAATTTACCTTCCCTCACATAATGCTCAATATATCTCATATAGTCATGATAGTAGTATCTGGTGAACATATGTAACCCAGCAGTGATCACTGTAAGTAGGGCACGAGATGCAAGTTTAGTTTATAAACATGAACACTTATTTTCAAATTCTTCAAGTTTATTAAACAGAAAGTTTACCTCTACTCACATGATGCTCAGAAGGAGAACAAGACAGAGTGCAGGAAAGCACAACAACACACATGACACACCAGATAGCAGGCTGTCAGCTTAAAGTTGATGTAATTCGCTTGGAGAATGATGAGCAGAAGCTGAATATAATGTCACATGCACTAGTCATAATTAATAGGCATAGCTGTGCCGACTAGATGATAGCACAATAAGCTGAATTCCCCCAAAGACCTCTTCCTCCCCTCCCCCAAATTCCTTCCCCCAAAGACCTCTTGCACTCATAATACTTGAATGCCGCCTTGTTAGTTTTAAGAATGTAACTGATAATGCTACAGACCTATATGCCTTCAAGAACAGCTCAACAAATTAACTTACATGTTATAAGAACTAGGAATATCCTGAAGATGTATTCCCCATATATTTTTAGTTTTGGTGTCGGCATACATTCTCGGACACGTGGCCATAATATCTGCACGGGTACATAATATTGTAAACCATAGGAGATGAAGATTGCCAGGGAAAACATCAACTGTACTAACATATATAACCTGGCAAAAGAGAAAACAGTGATCAGTTTAAGTTTACATGTATAACCAGGCTGACAGAGAAAACAGTGATCAGTTTAAGTTTACATGTATAACCTGGCTGACAGAGAAACATCAGTGACTGTGAGCATTGGGATCCACTGATGAACTCGGCATAATACAATGTACATGAGGGGGACTCCGAAAATATTACATGCTCCATTAGTGATGACACAAAATGTCGAAATATCTACAAAATACTTTTCGCTAATATTTTCCAAGTCACCCTCCTTGCGTGTGACAGTGACTGTACATATAAACCTGTGGATCGAGAGAAAACATCAACTGTACATTTATGTGAATTGGCTAATAGAGAAAAAAACATCAACTGTACATATGGAACAATGTACATGTACATACAAACTAGGAGAAAACTGTATATCATCTGGCAGGTATGACAGAGGGTTTCATGTACCTTTTTTGGCAACTGACGACTATTAATTATGCTATTCCATAATTGGGGTCAAACCTCATTCAGTGCCATTAGATGACCAATATTCCACAATAAATGGATCATCCCCTAAATTTGTAGGCATTGTTTATGTTTGCATTTTCTTCATTTTCATCAACTTCTTACTCCAGTACACGGATATATTTGATCACTATTCATCATCTCTCAAGTGGGAAATGACACTTCAATGTGATTGAATACCCACATAGTATGAGCATTCCAACATAAACTGACCCATGGCTTACCATTCTCCTGAGGGTAAATTTAATGTAATACTGCCTTCCACAGCCGGTCCAAACTTGAGGTAACCAAAGAAACCAACAGATGTGTACAAGCATGTAACGATGACCATGCCCAGGTTGAGGACTCCTGTCCAGCCCCCAAAATCTTCAGGTGTTATCATCTTGTTCTCTATAGGTAACACCTGCAGATAAACAAACTTGTTCATTGATAAATCTGTATTTTATAATTCAAAGACATTATTGTAATCACTCGTATTTACATAGGGTGTGATTCAATACAATCCAGGTAATTAGAGTTTGTGAATACTCCAGCATCAGCAGCAGTGACACAAGCTGTAACCATCTGGGTCATCTATACGCGGCAAGACTGACCCTGGGATCATGTGTATCCATTTTCAGCCTACTTTCGGCAACTATATGAGGCAATTCCCCGAAATCAAAACCATGTGATGTCGTCAGCCAATCAACTAAACTCTACCGACGTAACCCGCCATTTTCGAGTCGTGTGCTGTCCTACTTGTTCAAAATTATACAGATCTACAACACCTCTTGAATGATACGGAAGTTATTGATATCTGTATCTTTTGTAAGCTCAGATAATATATGTTTCAGAAGTAGTATGAAAAGCCTATAATTTATCAGATTTCTCGAGTCTGTTCCCCACCGGATGAAGACCGAACAGTTTACGGTAAAGTATCGGATATCCAGGCACGGCGGAAGCAATTCATGATTGGGGGGCTACTATCACAGCACAATCAGGCGAGGGCCCAGGGGCCGCCTAGGCCCCGGAAGCTCCAGGGGTCTTAGATGGCCGGAGAGGCGTTCTAGCGTATTTCCGAGCAATAAAACAAGAAATCCTCGCCCATGTAGACTCTATTTGTGTTGCCTGTTTTCCTAACATTTTTTAAATATTCATCGTCAAGCAAAATAATGTTCGGATAAATAATTTAAATATATATCGATCCAAATATGTTCAATACAAAAGTTCATTAAGCTTCGATGATATCACTGGCAGAGAGATCTTTTCTAGTTGTTGGGGAGCCTTTTGTCTCCTTGTGATTCATGCATACTGAAATTCTACCGCCGTCAGCGAACGTTTAATTTCTGCGCTACCGGTACATGGGGTGAAAACTCACCTCGGTCCACTGCATGCTCCGGCTGTATTTCCATAGGGAGGAACCGATTCTCGTTGTTGACGAATTCATTCGCTATATCAACCAAGTTGATGAATACGTACAACTTGGTTGATATACATGTAGCGAAGGAAGTCATCAACAACGAGAATCGGAGGCGAGTATTTGGTTGATTTTTGGAGTAGTCATGCAGTCATAATTGACTGGCTATTATAGCGTGAGTAGCATTTTACGAACTTGTAAATCATGTGAATAAGGAAGGATATCTTTCATGGTTATAACTTATCGGAAATGAGAATCTGCATTCAATACAGATATAGGTGTTTTCGCGTCATTGTCGGTTCTTTATCTTTCTCTGTCTATTTTTTGTTTCGTGTGTGTATGTGTGTGTGTTCGTGTTTTGCGCGCTACACGCTCATAAGAATTCAGACTCCATCAACCTGATCAAAATTGCCAAATGAATTTGGAACAATGGAAACCGACAGCGTATATTTGGACACTTCACTACCAAGGACTTGTAATTATATGCATTGCGTTTTGGTAACTTCTTGGCTGATCGAGGCTTTGAACTATTCTAGTCCATTTTCTTTCTAATTTTGATGAACGCAAGGCTGAACAATCAAATAACAGTATTTTATCTTCGCTGATATCACGAAATGTCCAGGACATAGGAGTCATATGTTTTTAGCGGCATTTCGTCTTAGTAAATGGTGGCATACATGGTGTGAGGATTTAATCATTTATCTCTACCATCTTTTATATGGTATAACACTATTAACATTTTGTGAACCTAAAAATTACTAAACAATGCCGGTAAAAAAATCCTAGAGCTTTGGCTGGCCCACCAATGCTGGACAGTTGTAAATAGTTTTAGTTATGCGATAGATATGCGACGCAGACCATTCATTTTACTATTCATCTCGAAAATACGTATTCATTGAAGTATTTTTGCGTTGACATCATGTGAATTTTAGAAAAATTGGCCAAATTATTGGGGGGCTTCAGCCCCCGTAGCCCCCCCGGCTCCGCCGTGCCTGAATATCGCTCCACAATAATGGAAACACACGATTCGCAAGCCATCTTATGGATGGTGAAGTGTATGCAAATGCAGCAGTGACAGTCATGCCAGATCAATCAGAAACTAATAAATTCTTTCCTAATAGTTAAAGCTGAGTTCCAGACTTCAAATAAACAATTGCATAATATGCTGAATATGTCTAGACATGCTACATACATGTGCCAGTGTTTGTTTGATCTGCCGAGACGACACTGCCACTCATACACATGAATGAAGGGTGATCAAATGTTTATTACAAACAGTACTTAATGATCTACTGAAAATCAGAGGTGATTCAACTATCACAACTTCCAATCATATTTTTCTCCAAAAATCGAGCGTAATCGATTCGAGTATACCAGTAATAGTGTACAGAAACATGTCACATCAAGTCATTCTTCACGTGATACACCACAGGCAGGCACAGCGGAAGTAATTGGTGATTGCAGGGGCCACTATCACCGCATACATGTAAATAATAATTTAATTTTCACTATCAAGAAATGAGGATGTTCGGAAGTAGAAATTATTTAAATATTGAATATATATCATTTATTCGAAAGGTTCATTGAGCTTTGATCATGTCACCAACACAGATGTTTGTTGGGGAGCCAAACACAGGTCAACTTATGAGTGTGAATGAGCCATCCAACATAATGCATTTCTGTATACTCCTAACTCTGTACCAGGCCCTACAGGCAGATTAGGGATGTACAGTTATTACTAGAACTATCCTTTTAAAATATCAACCAATGAACGTACAGCGTTTTGGGGCAATACGCTAGCTTTGAGGGATTTCGGTATAATTAGATGAAGGCCCAGTTTATATAGAGAAGAAGCTGAACGGCAAACTCTTCGAAGTCTGAGAGGAAACAACATGAGGGCGTATCTTAAATAAAAAAATCTCGGGTAGGCCTAGTCTGTTAACAGATCAGATGGAGACATTGCCTGGTGCTTAATTCGTTCAAATAATTCGAGCATGTTCGGAGAGGTCATAAGCACACAAATATTTCCGATTGAAGTGGCAGATATTCGTTGCGGTGTACAAGCTATCACCATGGCTCAGATTTGACAGAGGAATCATGACTTAGTTCGGATGATGGAATGAGCAAAGATGCGCCGGTGCTTATTGGAAAGTAAAATCTGCAATCAATACAGATATAGGTTTTAGGTTTTACTCTGTTGTTTGTTTTTTTTGTGTATCTTTCTCTGTTTTTTTTTCTGTTTTTTTGTCAGTCTTTTTTTCTTTGCAGAAAATATTGGGCATGTTGGGGGGCCATGACCCCCCACCCTCGTTCCACTGTCCCTGACACATACAGAGTAATAACTGACGGAAACTTACCACACCTATCCCTTCAAATGCATAGATGGCTGTTCCAAAAAAGAGAGGCAATGTGCCAGTAGAGTTGAATGCAGGGCGTATATTGCTGTTGGGAAGTCCTTGCAGTATGTACTGGAAGACTATGATGAGACCCACAAACATGAGGATATTGGCAAAGGCGGAGAACACAGCCAGAAAGGACAAACGTTTGATGAACACGTAAGGAATGAGGAGAACCATTACAGCGATCATATAAATTCTATGATCGGGATCGCCTGAGTGGAAGGTGTGAACTACCTAAAAACAGAAATACCGATACAGAGATGAGTTCATGCAGTTCATGTACATAAGATCCATGTCTGAGTATACAAGATGTACACATATGGAGTATGACTACACATGGAGAATACACAAGATACAGGCTTGGAGTATCAATACACAAAATACAGGTATGAAGTATCACTACACAAGGAGAATACAGGAGATACAGCTATAGAGTACCAGTACACATGGAGAATACACAACATACAGGTATGGAGTGTCAATACACATGGAAAATACTAAAGATACAGGCATGGAGTATCAATACACAAGATACAGGTATGGATACAACACAAGGAGAATACATGAGATACAGCTACTATGGAGGACATGTGTATCAATACACATCAAGAATTAATGCTCAGAATGGGATTATGTACATTAAACACTGTAGAAATGTAATGGGCTATGAAGTAATAAGTACCATATCGGTGACTACGTCTTCACTGTAACGATACCGTGGCAGTACCAGAGCGGTCCGTCTGTGGTTGCGTGTCCTGTGACTCCAGTACCACCACGGCACCGTTTACGGTACCATACCGCTCTGGTCACAATGTTTCTTCACCATCGGGGAATTTACATGTGTATTTTCAAAGGATTCAATTGAATTGTAGTGCAAGTACGGCATTGATAGATGATAATTAATACTGAATTTCATGATATGGCAAACATCAAGTATATAGATTATAATTGGCTAATAAATTTATCTCATATAAAAACAAGATGGGGGGATTAAAGATGTAAACAGCCTCAAAATCAATGGAGTTTGTAAACTCTGCCCTGTGCACTTTTTCAGCAGGGAAGATTACTGAAGCATCATATGTTTTATATTTGATGATAGTGGGATCACCATATAAAACGAATGCAAGAATATCTTGTCATAGAAATATGAAACTCTGCCATGCTGCAATGGGTTTTCTATTTCACCATCGAGTGTGTTGTACGCGGACAGGAAAATGACCTCACTGCGTGACGTATGAGTGACACTCACGAATCTGTATGCTGAACAGCTGCAGCCATGGGATAACGTCATGGCTCGTGCCTGATGTTCGGTAATGTCACATAGCATATGTTGGTAGAATGCACCACACGTGTATACGCTGGACTCAGACATGGAAAAATAATTGGCATGCCATATCATGCTGTTTATATTTAAAGATTAATTTCTTCTATTTTCTCGTGAATGGTGGAAACAAGTTTTTTGTGGTCAAATGTGTTTCATTTTGTACCTTTTGTACTTTCGCTGAGTTTGAGAGGAATCGATTTAAGCCTAGATTTGAGACTGATTACATCTTGAATTATTCATCACCATCAACATGATTAAGGACAAATTCAGCAGAATAAATCTATGGTCTATAGCAAATCCCATATTGAGGATGTATTGAGCAGACTATATGTACGGTACTTTCAGAGACACATGTAGGTTCTTTAAGTTTAACGCTGTAATTGTCTACTGGCAGGGCTCGTTTTTCTTTTATTTGCACGGATCATCTTTGTGCCAGATTCGTTTTTCTCAAATTCAAATGTCCCTTTAATATCTTTCGGCTATAATTCACAGGAATAAACTGAAATCGGCTTTCCGTTCTCAGAAAGTGAGTCCTTCTCCGCGCTCATCGTGACTTTCGGAATTATTGAAGACGAACAGACAGACTTTATACGTGGTCGTTAAAATTTAGAACCAGCATGAAGTCCGGAAAATGTGCGTGGAAATTTCACATGAATTGTAATTACTTCACCGTAAACCAGTCCTTGTCTTTTGTAAAAAGATGGTGAGCTAAAAAAAGTGTACCTAAATTAACCGAGGAGAGCTAATACGAGAGCTGAAAATCGCTCTCCCAAATTTCGTGAGGGGAGTGATTTTGTTTTAATTGTTTAACCTACCATTTTATATTTTTGATTAAATTATTTTATTTTTCAATTTATTTTCAAACGAAAAATTAATAAAAATAAATTATTCTATTTCAATTTAAACAAGTCAATATCAAAAGTGATGAAGATTTCAACAGTCACCAGTGGGTAGTACGTAGCAGAAGATTGAGCAAGCTCACTCTGCATATAATACTCGTCGGAACCAATCATGCGCGAAGAGCAGTGTCCGTGGAGGTTCTCGAAAATAATCGGCCGATAGTATTTAAGTGAACGAGAAGAATGGTTGGCGAATGATCAGACGAGTCCCAGTTCAATATTGCCCAAGAGTATTGACATCCTACTGACTACAGGTTCTGTGTGCTGATAATGATGTGTAAATCTTCTACCTTTCTTAGAAAACTTTGTCAACTGCTTCAACTTGTTCAAGGAAGATTTGCTGCAGTTACCGCCATTGTTGTCAGCTCTCCGCGCACGTGGCAAATATTGCACGATCCCATGCTAGGAATAGCCTGTGCAAGAGACTACCGATTGTCAAACAAGCGAAGAAATTATGGCCGCGCTGGAATTGACGGCGATCGTTTGCTGATTAAAATTTATTAAAGGCATTTCAGTTTATTCTCACAGTGATTTTCAGTGTGGAAGAGTTCGCAAAATTAACACCAACTGTCCGTTCATTTAATAATAAGGCCGTTAGCAGACACAGCCTACTTATTTCTATATTTAATCTGCTGAATCTAGGTGCGCGAAAAACAGTGTACCTTGGATATGATTTAGGTGAGCGATGGTGCGCGAGAGCGATCGCTCACCTCCAAACGCAAGGACTGCCGTAAACGCAATAAAAGGCAAACGAATTCATATCTACACATGGGAAGAGATCTTGTGATTATTTTGATTGATATGAACAGTGACAGCATCAGTAATTTGCAACGAACTGCCAATATTCTTTGTTAACCAGTACTGCAGTTACGGAAGAATTGTCTCCCATTAGCGCATTACTCTATGGCAGGCTTAATTCCGTTGCCGTATATGCAAATAGTCCGATAATTTGGTGCGCTTGGAGCGAGTTTTGGACTTCCTGTTTGGCTGATCGTCGAAGATAATCAAGTTTGTGTCATTTTCAAGAGGATTAAAAGTACACAATTATTTTTAATATGACTTGATGTTATATTGAGGCGATCCATATCCACTTGGATTCGCGTATAATAAGAGAATCGGATTCCCGGATTCCCGTCGAAAAACGAGCCCTGACTGGTAAATGTACATGTAACTCAAGCTTTCATAGACATGTGTTGGAGACTTTAGAGATGAAACACCAACAACAGGATTAATGTTAAATGACTCGACTCACCCGTTTAACATTGTCAGCCACAAAGACGATATAAACTAAACAGAATCCAAACTGTGTAATCATCAGGAAGATATTGACCGTTATCCTGAAAATATTACAACATATTCATGTACATATAGCTCGAGATGTGATACTGGAATCAAAATGCAATGTACAGGTACAATATGTTTTCCTCGATATAAAAATGTTTTGCCTGAAATGTAGAACAAGTCAGAATATTTTCCATACACATACATGTATGTTGAACATAATGTTGGTCATTTTCTTCTTGAAAAAACTTGTCAGGACATCTATACTTTGCTAACAGTCAACAGCCAAGGTATATTTCCTCATCTGAACCAACCCATGAAGTTCTACACCATGAAGTTTAGAATCTCTGTGTAGTCATGGTAGTAGTCATTACATTCAGCTGATAAACAATGAGCCAAGCTGCCATACACAGTATTCTATCTCTAAAATATATTTCACACCTGGATGCACCAGCAAATTTCCTGTATTTTTGAGGTCCGGTTTTAAAACACATTTCAGCTGCATCCCCATAATCCAATGCCACAGATTTTGTTCTAAAAAGATAAAGAGAATTTAATTAAATGACAAGAGCCATTTAGGGCTCACATGCTGCATAGACTAGTTACATGTACATGTACATGTAGTTGTGGTAGAATTAGTGGAGAAAAGGTCTGAATGGCTGTAGTTAAGCATGTGTACAATGATATAAGCTTTCAGAGGAAAGGAGGCTATGGCTCATACTCCATGTAAGAAGCACAAAACAATGCATACAATGGCCAAGTCTGGGACAACAATATGTCTAGACTTGAGCCTTTTCAGCTGCACAAACACTCAGACAATAGCTTCCTACATGAAGTATCAACCGAGGATATGGAATGGGGCAAGGCTTAGTGCAGGAGTTAGATGGTGGGGCCAAGTTCCCTGGGGCTGGGGACTGCCCCCATGGGTAATGAATGTGTCCCATAAATGTACAATAATGTAGGCTTTCATAATATACAGGTTATGGCATGTATGGGGTGGAGCAAAGTTTAGTTCGGGAGATACCGGTAGATTGGTAGATTGGGGGTAGCTTTCCTCAGTATGTTTAATTAGTCTAGAAAATTTTAGCCCATCCAGAGGCAAGAAAGAAAAACTTTGAGCAGCCCAGAGAAAAACACGGACGAGGTTTAGTTCTGGAAATTCAGGGTGAGGCTCAGTTTCCTGGGGATAATAACAAGTCAATGGCATAGAAACACAATGATTGACACAAACCCACTATTAATAATTTGGGGGGGGGGGGGGAGGGGGGCATAACCTCCAGGTATGCAAACTGGTTCAAAATTGCCCAGAGTCAGGCTAAAAATGGGCTCGCCTAATCACTCATTTTAAATAATTTCCAAGGTACAGTAACATGAGAAAGTTTTAGGATAAATCATATGATGTAGAAAAGAATGATTTAACAGCAAAATTGAAGGGATTCGATACTGCAGGGATTCCCCTGCCAGTTATTTCAAATTATACTTCTGAAATAAAATATGTTTTGTGCAAAAGCTTTCGGATAAATCGATGTAGCAAAATTGAAGAAAAATCTTGTCGTTCATTTAAGGCGACGTGAAATTCAAACCTAACAGGGATTCGATACTGGTTCCCGCCGGTTATTTCCTCTTGTACTTCTGAAATAAAATAATGTCACCAACCTGTTAGTTATTACTACGAGCTTTCATTGAACCCACCCACTGCCCTCAGGGGCATGTCCCCACCCCAGGGGATCTGAGCCGACTGTCATATATTCTAGGGACATTGTGTGCCCTTTCTATACTAATCATCGCGCACTACTCATCACGCATGCGCAGTCGACCCATTCTACTGTAGGGTGCAAGCCTGGCCCATGGAATCTCAGGTAGTGAAAACCCCAGGTCTCTCGCCCCACCCTATCCCGCGCCACACCTATGCGACCCGCTGTGCCCTTTCCATACTACTCATCATGTATGCGCAGTCAACCCATTCTACTGTAGGGTGACCAAGGGATCTCATGAAGTAGGAGGAGTCGGACACGCCACGGATTAAGAAGTGAAACCCACATGTCTCTTGCCTCCCTGGCCGGCTTCTTTAATAGTATAATGAGTAAAGCGGAGTAGGAGGAGGAGTCGGACACGCCACGGATTATACTAGGGAGATAAAGAAATAAATTTTAGGTGATTCCGCATGTGTGTGTGTGTGTGTGAAAAAAAATGTGTACACTGCATCTCATACATATCAAATGAAAGTCCAAGAACATTCAGTGTCCCAGGGGTGGGGAAATCCTCCCGAGGGTAGTGCATAGGTTGAACAAGTGTAGCATCATGTAAGCTCCCAGATAAATGTGAATTGGGTGTCCATCCAATGATAATTAGAATGTATCAGAGAACCTTCAAAAGTCACACTGAAACATGCAACCAAGGGTTCCCGATGGGCATAGATAACAGTGCAAAATCTAAGCCATCAATAAATAATAATAACAAAAATAATTAAAAATCATGAAATCATCATAGCCATCTGAAAATCTAATCATTTCATCAGTCAACATTCAGGAAGCTCTCACCAGGGTTTGGTCAGGCCCGACTTGATAGATCTGCAGATATTCGGCGGAGAAGAACATATTGATGGGCATAGATAACAGTGCAAAAGCTGAACCATCAATAACTAATAAAAAAATTAATTAAAAATCATAAATTCATCTAGCCTTCTGAAAATCTGATCATTTCATCAGTCAACATTCAGGAAGCTCTCACCAAAGTTTGGTCAGGCCCGACTTCATAGATCTGCAGATATTCAGTGGACAAGAACATGTTGACGGACGGACGGACGGACGTACATACATGGCAATGACAAGACCTATGGGCTGAGGGGTAAAAATCACCTGAATTCAGGTTTTTACCCCTCAGGCAATTTTACCCGAAGGATATCGTCGTCGTCATGTACGTCTATCTGTCTCAAGAATGTCTCAATGACTATGCCTAGGAATACCAAACTTAGATCACACATGCATATGGTCACAGAGCAGAAGCCTATTGAAAATCAGGGAGATCAACCAATATTTTCACAGGTCATCAGGTCAAACTGTGTCAATTTATCATGAATTGATTGTTACCACCAAATCTTGAGAAGGGCTGCCTAGGAGCACCAAACTTACTTCACTATGTATATGATCTTAAAGCAGAAGCCTATCAAAAATTGGTAATATTTACATCATTTGTTCGGAGTCACTTGGTCAAATTTGTCCATTCATCTCTGGTACAGGTAGTGCATAGGTTGAACAAGTGTAGCATCATGTAAACTCCCAGATAAATGGGAATTGGGGGGGGGGGGGTCCATCCAATGATAATCTTGAATGTATCAGGGAACCTTCAAAAGTCACACTGAAACATGCAACCAAGGGTTCCCGATGGGCATAGATAACAGTGCAAAAGCTAAGCCATCAATAAATAATAATAAAAAAAATAATTAAAAATCATGAAATCATCATAGCCATCTGAAAATCTAATCATTCCATCAGTCAACATTCAGGAAGCTCTCACCAGAGTTTGGTCAGGCCCGACTTGATAGATCTGCAGATATTCGGCGGACAAGAACATATTGATGGGCATACATGTAGATAACAGTGCAAAAGCTGAACCATCAATAAATAATAACAAAATTAATTAAAAATCATAAAATCATCATAGCCTTCTGAAAATCTGATCATTTCATCAGTCAACATTCAGGAAGCTCTCACCAAAGTTTGGTCAGGCCCGACTTCATAGATCTGCAGATATTCAGTGGACAAGAACATGTTGACAGACGGACGGACGTACGTACATGGCAATGACAAGACCTATGGGCTAATGGGTAAAAATCACCTAAATTCAGGTTTTTACCCCTCAGGCAATTTTACCCGAAGGATATCGTCGTCGTCATGTACGTCTATCTGTCTCAAGAATGTCTCAATGACTACGCCTAGGAATACCAAACTTAGATCACACATGCATATGGTCACAGAGCAGAAGTCTATTGAAAATCAGGGAAATCGACCAATATTTTCACAGGTCATGAGGTCAAACTGTGTCAATTTATCATGAATTGATTGTTACCACCAAATCTTGAGAAGGGCTGCCTAGGAGCACCAAACTTACTTCACATATGTATATGATCTTAAAGCAGAAGCCTATCAAAAATTGGTAATATTTACATTATTTGTTCGGAGTCACTTGGTCAAATTTGTCCATTCATCTCTGGTACAGTAATTCCCCTAATAATTAGATCACCGGAAGTGCAGCAAAAATGGCTTATATCTGGCAATATTCTTCATGGCACCAGCTACATAGTCTAGTATTTTGTCATTATATGACTTTTCTTCAATTTGAATGAAGAATGGGAATGTTAGTTTTTCTCTGTGTATCAATAACAGAGTTGGAAAGTGAACTTCCTGTGATTGAATTATTAGGGGAATTATCATATTATTACCACCATATTTCAAGTACATGTATAATACGAACTAGGCTGTCTTTGTTTTCTCAAGTACCATCATATCTCAAGTGTGAATATGCCTAGGTTCACCAAACTTATATCACATTGTGACACATGCATGATGTCACAAAACAGAAGCCTATCGAAAATCAGTCAAACTGACCCAGTATTTCTGGATCACCAGGTCAGATTATGTCAATTTGTCACCATTTAATTATCTGAAAAATTATCATCAAAACGGAATAACACACGCATGTGGTCATAGATCTGAAGTCTATTGCGAAGTGAGATTGACCTATTCTTTGTGGTGTCACGGAGTCAAAGTTCTGCCTTTTGTCACCTCAAGAATGATTATGTCAAGGCTAACTGATCAAAGCTAGACACATACTTTGGCTTCAGCCAAAATGGCATTTGAATCTTGTTATCATGTGTGTTTGAAAGTAATATGTCCATCTATTATGTCAATCATTACCACCATGTCTCAAGGATATACAGGAGTATCAAACTTAAATCACATAGGCAAGTGGTCACTACAACTAGGTTAAGCTATCAATTGTGTCACCAATTGCTTGTTGCCATAAAATGCTTATTCTTCAAGAAGGGCCCTATTTTAATACTACCAAGGCAGACGGATTCTCAATGCTTTGCATGGTTGATGTTATACATGTATCACACTTAAGAATTTTACTTCACCACCTCCTGCATGTTCATATTGGTTAATTATATAACTGTAAGCTTATGGACTATGGGCACTTGAGATAGAATTTGTACATACAGTACTGCAAACAGAGAAAAGATAATTGAAGAAATTTCCCTTTAGAACTGCACAAATAAGGTATGAATGAATTATTGGCCTTTCGGCTGGATGATGACTTGGCTAGCATGTGGTACATGTAAGCTTATATACATGGTACACTGAGGTACTAACCAACATGACCAAGGACAGGAAGGATCAGCCATACAATGTCCAATGGCAGCATGGTCAGGTGTATGTGACATTCATGTGAGTGTCAAAGAGAACAATCGACCATAGAGGTCCATGTCCCCCGCTAGCAGCACCAGTTATGGTGGATTACATCCACCATAATTGGCGCTGCTGCTGCGGGGGCCATGGACCTCTATGGTCGATTTTTTTTGGTCGATGATATCTCATATCATTGATGAAGAGTATGATTTGAAAATGGAGATATCGCTGATGAGCTTAACATAATCTTATACAGCGGATGGGACCCATATTGGATTATGCACATCCATAAAACATAATACATGACAACTGTCCTCTCACTAATGTCCATGCACTCTCCAAGTTTGAAGTCGATCAGTTGAATTATTCTAGAGTTGTCGTCCAGACAAGATGCAACTGCTTAAAATGCAACATAATCCAATATCGCTGGTAGATGGCAACCAAATTGGATTATGCTCGTTCATGAAACACAATCCTAACCGGGATCTCACCAAGGTCAAGGGACTCCCCAAGTTTGAAGTACATGTAGATCAGTTGAATCGTACTCCAGCTATTGTCCGGACAAGATCAAACTGCTTAAAATCCAATGAAATCCAGTATGGCTGATGGTGACCATATTGGATTAAGCACGTCCTTGAAAAACAATCCTTATCCTCCTCTCAACAATGTCAAGGCACTTCCCAGGTATGAAGTAGATCGGTTGAATCGTTCTCGAGTTATTGTCCGGACAAGATCTAACTGCTTATAATCCAATATGGCTGACGGCGGTCATATTAGATTACGCACATTGCTGAAAAACAATCCCAACCATCCTCTCACCAATGTCAAGGCACACCCCAAATTTGAAGTTGATCGATTAAATCGTTCACGAGTTATTGTCCGGACAAAAAAATCTAAGATCCAACTGCTTATAATCCAATATGTACATCGTTGAAAAAAAATCTCAACCGTCCTTTCACCGATGTCAAGGCACTCCCCAAGTTTGAAGTAGATCAGTTGAATCGTACTCCAGTTATTGTCTGGACAATATCAAACTGCTTAAAATCTAATGAAATCCAGTATGGCTGATGGTGGCCATATTGGATTAAGCACGTCCTTGAAAAACAATCCTATTCCTCCTCTCAACAATGTCAAGGCACTCCCCGCATATGAAGTAGATCGGTTGAATCGTTCTCGAGTTATTGTCCGGACAAGATCCAACTGCTTATAATCCAATATGGCTGACGGCGGCCATATTAGATTACGCACATTGCTGAAAAACATCCTCTCACCAATGTCAAGGCACACCCCAAGTTTGAAGTTGATCGGTTAAATCGTTCACAAGTTAAATCGGACAAGAAAATCTAAGATCCAACTGCTTATAATCCAATATGGCAGACGGCGGCCATATTGGATTATGCACATTGCTGGAAAACAATCCCAACCGTCCTCTCACCGATGTCAAGGCACTCCCCAAGTTTGAAGTATATCAGTTGAATCGTACTCCAGTTATTGTCCGGACAAGATCCAACTGCTTATAATCCAAGATGGCTGACGGCGGCCATTTTAGATTACGCACATTGCTGAAAAACAATCCCAACCGTCCTCTCATCAATGTCAAGGCACACCCCAAGTTTAAAGTTGATCGGTTAAATCGTTCTCGAGTTATTGTCCGGACAAGAAAATCTAAGATCCAACTGCTTATAATCCAATATGGCTGACGGCGGCCATATTGGATTACGTACATTGCTGAAAAACAATCCCAACCGTCCTCTCACCGATGTCAAGGCACTCCCCAAGTTTGAAGTAGATCAGTTGAATCATACTCCAGTTATTGTCCGGACAAGATCCAACTGCTTATAATCCAATATGGCTGACGGCGGCCATATTAGATTACGCACATTGCTGGAAAACAATCCCAACCGTCCTCTCGCCAATGTCAAGGCACACCCCAAGTTTGAAGTTGATCGGTTAAATCGTTCACGAGTTATTGTCCGGGCAAGAAAATCTAAGATCCAACTGCTTATAATCCAATATGGCTGACGGCGGCCATATTGGATCATGTACATTGCTGAAAAACAATCCCAACCGTCCTCTCGCCAATGTCAAGGCACACCCCAAGTTTGAAGTTGATCGGTTAAATCGTTCACGAGTTATTGTCCGGACAAGAAAATCTTACGGAATTACGGAATCGGGCCATTTCACGTCACGTAAGTAACATTTGTGACAGTTACCTCGAAGTTTACTCATTCAGTCAGACAAGAAGAAAAACACCATAATGCTGAAACCTCATTAGCATATTGAACTGGTATCCTACCTTTTATATGGGACATTTTACAACTCCTTTCATTTACTTTATTAGTTCACAGAGCTTCATATGTACTCGGTCACGTAAGTAATTCAGAAAGTTACTTACGTGACACATTACAAATCAAGCTCTGTGAACAAACAAAGTGAATGATAGGAGTTGTAACATATCTCATATACAAGGTATGATACTAATCCAATATACTTATGAGGTTATAGTTCTATGGTGTGTTTCTTCATATATGTCTGAGTGAGCAAACTTCGAAGTAACTGTCACAAATGTTACTTACATGACGTGAAATTCACGGAATTACGGACACCGGTGTTTCTAAGTCCCCCCCCCCCTACTAGTAGCGGGGGACAACAACAGTATGTTTGGATACAACAAGGAATCATTTTTAATATAAAGGTCAAAACAATTCAAACTTACATGAAAGATTGACCTATTAATCAGGCATATAATGCTATACTCCTATATGTTTCTGTGCATATCATGGTTCATTTTTCACTAGCATGACTGGTATCAAAAAGACAAATGTGCACAAGAGATTCTTACCTAGCACATAAACGGTGACTACAGTCTACCAATAAATGCATACAGTGAACAGCGATAAGACCTATAAACAGCACTCCACCAAACCCCAACTACAAATATAGAAATTATTCATAAATAATCATGTAAATTGTGGTGTATGGGCAAACTATAATCAACACAGGATTCCTTGTTCACAGATCACATTGTAATAGTAACACATAACATTGCCCCTTAATATTGTAACACCTCATTCCATCTAGAAAAAGAATCTCTATGTGCAAACAGTAATTTATAGCGCCAAATGCATAATTAGCAGAAATCAGATGGAAGATGTATCAATGTAGAAAGCAAGTCGAAATATTTTCAAGTTAACATGATTACAACATAAAGACTTACCCATAATCCAGCACTTAACATAGCGTTGGGCATAGCTAAAACTCCCGTACCAATATTTCCTTTCAATAGATGCATTAAGCTCTTCATATTCCTAAATAGGAAAACAAAAAGAAAATTGAGGAATCCTCAGTTGTGCACACCAACCATCCAGCATTGAGTCAAGACAACAATGTATGTCCAGGAGGCACAGGCAATATATAATATATCTCAACTGTGTTGTGTGAACATGGTGTCATGAAGGTGTAATCTTTTGATGAAGAAAGTAAAAATACATGTACAAGGTCTATCATATTTAACACAAATATATACATACGACCATGACCATGATGACTGAACACAGAAAAATTACTTTTTCCGAAACAGCCAGGATCTACAGACTATGACATTGCCCATCTAAGATCAGTTATGAAAGTCAGACTTTATAATCCTGATAGTGTAGTATGTAGTCTGGACTACATATTACTGTAGGCCTGTAGACTTACGTAATACGATCATCCAGTTTCCTTCGGCTATCCACTGAAACCTGAATATTTGCATCCAGATCTGAACTCTCCATGCTGTCGGATGTGTCCATGTCATCACCAGACTTTCCAGGGCCCAGGGAGGCATAGTTGGGGTAAAGTGTGGCACCTCTATCCAGATTTTCGGAAGAGGGCTCTAACAGTCTTGTTCTCTCAAAGTCGGCCATTATCTCTGCATATAAAAAACAAATATATACTTTCTAGAGAATCCTAGACACTTCCCCCAGCCATCAAATGACATTTCCCCAAAAAATTTTGACTCACTTCCCTCCCACCTCACCACCTTTTTTTGCCATTTTTCCCCTCAGAATATGATATTCTATGGCACACATGCATATTTGATATTTACTCGGACAAAACCTCATCCACATATAGACCATTATTCATGTTACTCGGGTTGATGAATTGAGCTACACTGTATTACAGCTTGATTGACCTTTTATAGCTCAGATGACCTATAGTCCTAAACAGACTGGTGAAGAAGTTGATGATCTGATAATTCTGCTGTACCAGTATCACATTCAATTTCCAGGAGGCTTCTAAATGTGTACATCTGCAATGTACCGGCAGTCAACATTTAACATTCCCCGAAAAAATGTCATTTTTACTGCTGATTAGGACTGCAGTAATTCCCCTAATAATTTGATCACCGGAAGTGCAACATGAGGGTGTGAGACTCACAAAACCCCTCGGCTTCACCCAAGCAAATGAGAAATATGCTGGAGGATGTACAACATATTATGGCTATACTAATAATCCAGAATTGTTTTTTTAGAGAATATCATCAATTCTGCAGATAAAACAGCTACATTCAAGAATATAATTTATCACAAAATCATATCTAGTTCAATACACAAAACAGGGTCATAACTCTGTCAAATAAGGGCCGAGATGAATACAAGTGAATAAATAAGTTTCCAAAATTTGGTAGCCATATTGAGCACAGTTCTTCAGATAACGGTTACATTTAAGCTTATCCAAGATTAGTTCACCCAAAAAGGGGCACAACTCCATAAAATAAGGGCCGAGATGATTTTTTTTGGTATGCTTCTAGAATACAACTACATAAATCAGTTTCCAAAATACAAATAAATACCACTATAATTTTGTCAGTATCTGTTAGTTTGGCATTTTTTTTTTTTTTTTTTCTTCTCACACTCGCGTTGTCGAGTAAATGACCCGGGAACACAAAAATGACTAATGCATACTGATTTTTTTCTGTTACAGTTATGCGTTGACATCCGCGAAATAATACATTCGTATATGGGTATAGCAACGGCAAATGGATAAATTTCTACCCAATCACAGGCCCTAAAATTTGAAAAGTTTACTTAACCTGAAAATAGTTACATGTATGTGAAATTGACCCTAGGTAACCTATAGTATAGTTTGTTCCCCCATTTCTGAACTGCGTAACGGTTATGCAAATAGGTTACGCAGATAGGTTATGCCAAATGAGTTTTGTTGTGGCTAGGCATTGGTTTTTGATTGGAGTTCATTCAATAAAACTTGCTGTTTTATCTACGCCGACATTTTGATTTTGTATTTTATAATAATCTCGTTCCCATAGCCAGCCCTATTATATCTAGCCCCTCTCAGCGGCTCTCAGTGACCAATTTTCGTCTTTACCACGTGTTGCGTAAAGAGTCCAATTTTGTGTGACTGTCAGACTTCTATCATTGGAATTGTGACCTCTGTTTCTGAAATATTATCTCAAATTAAATTCCCATACACACATTTTCATCTTAAAACAGTAGAACCACTGTGCCATTCACTTTCGTTTTCGGCTCTCAGCATCACGCAGGTTTGGGGGCGCACACTTATGGTATTGCATCTTGGTTAGGGCCCCATAACCAGGACACACAGTGCAGTCAGGTAAGAGGATGTTGTCGATTTTACCCTGTTCATATAATCCCAAAGAGCGCTTTTTACACCTGGGCTGTATATTATCTACGTATCCGAGAGTGTATCAAAATGCACATGGGTTTCGCGTTCAATTATCTCCCCTTGACTGGGGCTCTTGTGTGTGAAGTTAACATCGAAACTCTGGTCAGTACAGCCCACGCTTCGATCGGAAATCATTTTCAGGTTAACAGGAATTTATTAAAATTATGTCATTGTGACACCGAGTTTGGGCCATAATTTAGGCGAACGAATAATCGGTTATGCGTCTTTCGTTTTGCGTAACCGCCAGGCGAACTGAACGATCGTTCTCCCCAAATTTTAAGGCCCGCAATCATATAGTACCACAGCGACCCTCACTGTACATTGCCATACTCCTCAACCTGGCTATTTTAACTTTATACCAAAATATCTACTATTTCACAAGATAAACGCATGAATAGTTCAGACAATGATTCCATTCACATAAAAACACTATTACATATATTTGATGAGGACAAAAGTAACGCCGAAGTTACTTTTCAAAGGGTGAAAACGAAATATTTCTTGGTGCCCAGGAACACAAATTGTGACAAAGTTATAGATGCATACCATCATTGGGAGCCTCATTTATAACCTTAGACCTTTCTGCAGATACACTATAATGGCTTCTGCTAACCGCAGAACCCCAAAACAGGACCAACACCATACAATGTTGTTACATGTATGTCAATTTTGACATGCCAAAGTTTTAAAGTATTAAAGTTTAAGCCTAGTATTTAAAGTTGTGCAAAATGCAGAATTGAAGAAATACATTTTTGGTTTCACCAATGTTACAGCTAGAAGAGTTTTCCTTTGTACATTACCCTTAGATAGTCATACTGATTAAAACCATAAGAAATGAGCGATATTCCAAGCATGGCAGCTTCGAACAAAAAATTTAATCGTTTGAATTTCAAACTGTTTTCCAAAAGTTAGGATGAAAGAAGATAAGTTTGCTCTAACTGTCACCCACTGTAGGCCAAAAATTAATTAGATATATGCACATGGTGGGGGAAACAAACTGTCTACATGTATCATAATAAATCAAAGAGCAAGAGCAAAACTTTAAATGCGAAACTTGAAAATGAATTAAAAAAAAGGATCAGTTTGGTCAGAACTCACACAAAAGTATGAAGTTTGGTGATTGGTATAAACAGAGCTAGTATTATTAATACCAAATTCACATTGCCCTAGCCATAAATCAGGTAAAGGATCTTATAATAATGCAGTTCAAATTCAAAATGGAAGCTCATTTGAAAAACGGGCGAAGAGCATTTCCCCAGATAATTTTGTAACACATAATTTGGTACTCACAGGGCTTTAGATCTCCCCAATTTGGGCACACCCCCTATTAGGGGTGGCAATCGTTTTTAGGATGGGACAGTGTATGGGGCACATACCCCTGGAGGATGGGCAATCAGGAATCATCACTGATAGAAGTGCCTCTGAGAAGGGATTTCTTCACCAACGGGCGAAATCCAGTGTGAGGCAACACCAACTTTATTTTGCGTTTCATGGGCCCACAGACATTAAAAAATCGAATAAAAATAAAATTTCAAATTGCCACTTTTATATTTCCGATGAAAGTTTGAACATAAAGACTTTAACCCCCTTTTTATTCATGATTGTATGAATTAGGCTGTTGTACTCTATCTGAAACAATGCCAGCAAATAACGAGAGATCCTGAAGGATCTTGGGGCCCACCATTGTCCGATAATTGTAAGCTAATGACAAGAGGATCTTTTTGTCCATTGTTACTAAGAACAAACGATTGATTTGTAATTTTGTTTACAGAATTTCGAATCCGAGCGAAAAAGGGACACTGGAAAACACCATGATATCATCTTTCTAAGTTTAAGGAGTTTTAAGATTTCTAGAAACTGTACTTATGTCAGTTGTAATAGTACAAGAGAAAAGAGCAGCGTTAGTCTGAAAGTGAATGTCCGGAGAATCATTCCTCTTCGTTCTGTACATGTACATGTAGTATTTTTTTTTGCACGTGTCATCATTGGGTACTGGAAGCGAAGACAAATGTCTTTGACCCTTTGGCATGAGCTAGGAAACATACTTAAGATTTTATAATTAGGAACGAATGCTAGTTCTGTTCTGTTTAGTGGGCTAGTTTGAGATATCTTTTTAAGAAACCATGCTCGAAAATAGTAACATGGTACAATACTTAATACTGAAGGGATCCCCGCAGTAATGTTGAAACTTCGAAAGTTTCTGAATCCTGATTATCTCCCTGGGATCGAAACACGCAGTAGTCTAAAGTTGTAACGTTGTGTCACAAGAGTGACGTCCCTTCATGTAGCCGACCCGTCGGCAGACGAAACAGTTCACTGGACAAAGAAAACTGATTTAAAATTTGAAGAAATACATTTTAATTCCGAATTATTTGAACTCCTTGATATGGAAGGTGAAGGTATGGATATTCTCTATAGTCACTATATGTCCCACTGGCACTGTTTGATCCGCCGACTCGTGTGATGCAACGTCACAACTCGGGAATATCGTATTACATGTAATTTTAAGCGTAACTTGGATTTTGAAATCAGACCAAAAAAGGCATCTTGCACAACTAGGCCCCATGTGGGACCTGTGTACCAAATTTCAGAAAGAATCCATGAAGTAGTTCCTGAGAATTGACGATAACAATGTTTCAAGGGAAAATTGAAGATGGTCACCTGGCGGCCATATCAGATTTTCGAATTGGACCAAAAAAAGGTATCTTGCACAACCGGGACCACAAGGGGAAACTGTGTACCAAATTTGAGGAAGATCCATGCTGTACTTCTTGAGAAATCACGATAAAGTTTCATGGGAAATCCAAGATGGGCGCCTGGTGGCCATATTGGATTTTCGCATCAGACCGAAAAAGGTATTTTGCACAACTAGACCCCAAGGGGAACCTATGTACCAAATTTGAGAAAGATCCATGCAGTACTTCCTGAGAAATCACGATAAAGTTTTATGGGGAAATCCAAGATGGCTGCTTGGTGGCCATATTGGGTTTTCGAATCGGACCAGAAAAGGTATCTTGCACAACTAGATCCCAAGGGGAACCTGTGTACCGAATTTGGGAAGATCCATGCAGTAGTTCCTGAGAAATCGCGATAAAAAGGTTTCATGGGGAAATCCAAGATGGTCGCCTTGTGGCCATATTGGATTTTCGAATCAGACCAGAAAAGGTATCTTGCACAACTGGACCACAAGGGGAACCTGTGTACCAAATTTGACAAAGATCCATGGAGTATTTCCTGAGAAATGACAATAACAAAGTCTCATGGGGAAATCCAAGATGGCTGCCTGGTGGCCATATTGGATTTTCGATTCGGACAAGAAAAGGCATCTTGCACAACTAGACTCCAAGGGGGAACCTGTATACCAAATTTGAGAAAGATCCATGCAGTAGTTCCTGGGAAATCGCGATACGGTTTCATGGGGAAATCCAAGATGGCTGCCATGTGGCCATATTGGATTTTCGAATCGGACCAGAAAAGGTATTTTGCACAACTAGACCCCATGGGGAACCTGTGTACCAAATTTGAGAAAGATCCATGAAGTACTTCCTGAGAAATCGGGATAACAAGGTTTCATGAGGAAATCCAAGATGGCTGCCTGGTGGCCATATTGGATTTTCGAATCGGACCAGAAAAGGTATCTTGCACAACTAGACTCCAAGGGGAACCTGTGTACCGAATTTGGGAAAGATCCATGCAGTTTTTCCTGAGAAATCGCGATAACAATGTTTCATGGGAAAATCCAAGATGGCCGCCTTGTGGCCATATTGGATTACCGTATCGGACCAGAAAAGGTATCTTGCACAACTAGACCCCAAGGGGAACATGTGTTCCAAATTTGGGAAAGATTCATGAACTAGTTCCTGAGAAATCGCGATAAGGTTTCATGAGAAAATCCAAGATGGCTGCCTTGTGGCCATATTGGATTTTCGAATTGGACCAGAAAAGGTATCTTGCACAACTAGACCCCAAGGGGAACCTCTGTACCAAATTTGAGAAAAATTCATGAAGTATTTCCTGAGAAAACGCGATAACAAGGTTTCATGGGGAAATCCAAGATGGCTGCCTGGTGGCCATATTGGATTTTCGAATCGGACCAGAAAAGGTATCTTGCACAACTAGACCCCAAGGGGAACCTGTGTACCGAATTTGGGAAAGATCCATGCAGTAGTTCCTGAGAAATCGCGATAACAAGGTTTCATGGGGAAATCCAAGGTGGCCGACTTGTGGCCATATTGGATTTTCGAATCGGACCAGGAAAAGGTATCTGCACAACTAGACCCCAAGGGGAACCTGTGTACCAAATTTCAGAAAGATCCGTGCAGTAGTTCCTGAGAAATCGCGATAACAAGGTTTCATGGGGAAATCCAAGATGGCCACCTTGTGGCCATATTGGATTTTCGAATCGGACCAGAAAAGGTATCTGCACAACTACATGTAGACCCCAAGGGGAACCTGTGTACCAAATTTCAGAAAGATCCGTGCAGTAGTTCCTGAGAAATCGCGATAACAAGGTTTCATGGGGAAATCCAAGATGGCCGCCTTGTGGCCATATTCGATTTTCGAATCGGACCAGAAAACGTATCTGCACAACTAGACCCCAAGGGGAACCTGTCTACCAAATCTCAGAAACATCTGTGCAGTAGTTCCTCGGAAATCGCGATAACAAGGTTTCATGGGGAAATCCAAGATGGCCGCCATGTGGCCATATTGGATTTTCGAATCGGACCAGAAAAGGTATCTGCACAACTAGACCCCAAGGGGAACCTGTGTACCGAATTTCAGAAAGATCCGTGCATTAGTTCCTGTGAAATCGCGATAACAAGGTTTCATGGGGAAATCCAATATGGCCGCCCTTTGGCCATATTGGATTTTCGAATCAAACCAGAAAAGGTATCTGCACAACTAGACCCCAAGGGGAACCTGTGTACCAAATTTCAGAAAGATCCGTGCAGTAGTTCCTGAGAAATCGCGATAACAAGGTTTCATGGCGAAATCCAAGATGGCCACCTTGTGGCCATATTGGATTTTCGAATCGGACCAGAAAAGTTATCTGCACAACTAGATCCCAAGGGGAACCTGTGTACCAAATTTCAGAAAGATCGGTGCAGTAGTTCCTGAGAAATCGTGATAACAAGAATTGTTTACGGACGGACGACGGACCACGGACGAAAAGCGATTTGAACAGCCCACCATCTGGTGATGGTGGGCTAAAAATGAAAAATAACAAAAAATAAATACCTTTCACTATAATTTTTCACTGTAAGTCAGTGAATTGTTATTGTTGTAAAATGCTGCTAATACTTCTTAGGCAATAACGACATTCAATGTAAATCAGGAACCTTCACTGGCTGTGTGATCTATCACTCTGTCATGGTACCCATATTTTGACAGTGATGCAGTATGTCAGAACTAGAAAATGGAGGGTGCTTCAACAGCTCAGCCGATACAGCATGGTTTTAACTTACTGTTGAAAGCTGAGGCTGTTGGAACACATGCACAATTCGCTAGATTGTTCTGGAAGACAACCACAGCCACAACAAAATGATGACAATGTTAGATTTGGAGTGTATGTTGGCAGTTAACATGTGACTTACTTTTGTAACATACAGTTTTTGATCTTGAGAAAATAGGTCAATGTCAGTCATATTCATAGACTTCAGGTCCATCAACAGTTGCATATGTGGTATCAATTTAGAATGCCTAGCTATATTTCATGTTATATCATAATATGAAGTATATAACCTTGAGAAAATAGATTCAGTGAACTAGGATAGGCTTCTAGTCAGTCACCAACTGCACAAGTATGATGAATTGGAATTTTGGAGAGCCCATCTTCCCTCCTTTAAAACTTACTGCTATTAATGCTAAATTTGACCTCGATAAAACAGGTGAATGTCAGTCAATTTCATTAATTAGGCTTCCGATCAGACAGACAGATGACACGGAAAATTCAGCTCATTATTGGGGCATCATTAAATATCATCTTCGAAGTCTAAATATTCTGTTAAAATGCACCAGAACACACCATTTTACTTCAATTATAGAGAAGAAAAGCAACTCCGAGTAGGGATCACAATTTTTTTTTTTTAACCCTGGACGAACAACTGGGCATTTATTCTTACATTAGGTGTCACGATTTTACATTCTCCACCACATCCTCATATGACAGCGAGAAAAACGGTTGCGAGAAGAATAAATAAGTACCCTTTTGTTGATTTGAAACTTTGTTTTGATGTTTGTAATATGGAATGCTGTAGTGTGGTATTTTAATGTGTTATAGGTCATTTCCTTGCATACAAATACTGATAAAAAACATCATGAATAACATCATAACGTGATCCTATAATATATTTCTACGCTATATATATTAGTTAAGTGTCGAGGTCTGCCAGAGGACCCACTTCTTCAGGAAATCTTTTTTGTTGTTCTTTTCGGCAATTAATTCTTCTATATGTTTTGCACGAAAAATTGCCGATCTTGTTGCTGTCCAATTAGGCTTCCTAGAGCATCGGCTTGAGGTGTAAAAACTTTTTTTAATCAGTAAGACAATACACAATTTTATTCTGTGTATTTCGCTATTAGTTCTAGCATCTTAAGCAGTGAACAAAGTTACAAACAACTTCATAGGCACAGTATGTATAAAAGGTATAATGTGATCTTAGCCAATACACATTTATGAATAGATAAGCCAGTGAATTATGTCAGTCAGATTGGACGGATATTTAAGTGCTGCCATTTTCAGAAATTGTAAAATGTTAAGCGATAACCTGACAGTGATCTACAAATGGTGTGATTCACACACACTCCACAAATGTTGTAACTCGCATGGGAATATATGAAACACGTGAGTTACAACATTTGTAGGTTTCCATCAACTCTGATGTGGATTGCCAAGAAAATTATACATATATTATCTTAGATGACAGTCCTTATCCAAACTTCATGACATGTAGAAATATTCAATGTAGGTACATACTTTATTCATTTATGCACAGTTTACTTAGTTCTTGCCAGATAAGAAGATTATGTATTGTTTTCATCATTATTGTATCACCTGAATCACACCATTTGTAGATCGCTGTCAAGTTATCGCTTAACATTTAACAATTTCTGAAAATGACAGCATTTTAATATCTGTCCAACCTGACAGACATAATTTACTGGCTTACCTATTCATAAATGTGTATTGGCTAAGATCACATTATGCCTTGTATATATACTGTGCGTATGGAGCTGTTTGTAACTTTGTTCACTGCTGAAGATGCTATTGCTAATAGCGAAATATACAGAATGAAATTGTCATCCCTACTCGGAGTTGCTTTTCTTCTCTATTATTGGAAAATCATCAGTGGTTCCAATGGATTACTTCAATTAGATATACATGTAATAATTTCCCAGGTGGGATGTGCCATATACATGTAGCAGGTATGTAAGTTCCACTTCAAAAATCTTTGAAGCACTGATTCGGAAATGAAGTGTTTACTTTGTTGAAGTGCATTATACAATAAGTATACATAAAATGCATACATAAAATGCACTTTATTGTATACATAAAATTGCATACATAAAATGCACTTTATTGTATAAAGTGCATTATACAATAAGTCAACCATTACAGGTTTTATTAAATGAATGGTCAACATACAGGCCTACAATATGAGGCCTGATTTGAAGGCAAAGCAGAATATCAGTGTTACAGTATGTCTATTTGACCAAAATGGCCTGACTTCAAGCCCACTTGAATTCTTGCAATTCTCCATACTGACCATACACAGTAACACTGATGGCAACATATTTTCTCTTGACTGCATTTTAGTTATATGTGTAAGCAGGGGTTGATGTAGCCTGGATTTAGATATATTTAGCTGACTTTACCCTATGCCACATGATTATGCCAGTGCTAACAGCACCAATGTCTTTTCAGTCCATTTTTAAACCATAATGTTAATAAAATTAGTAACTGTAAAAAAAGAATGTACATGTATAATGAGATATAAATTAGGCATTATGTTGATGGGCTGCAAAATCCGTACGAGAGGTGGCCCTTCAATTTCAATCAAAACAAGAGCCCAAGGGGCTTCAATATACGCCCGTATATCTGGAATTACATTGGTCCAAATTTCAAGGTTGTTTAATAGCCTTGATTCCAATTGATCTAGCAATCCAGAGAAAGGTCTATAATTTTGTGCTGCTGAGAATGTAACATATATCACATGTTATATTGAATGATAAACTAAAATGAGCTTAACTCTTGGTAATAGTTGACCTTGAAGCAAGAGCTGAGAGCTCACATATCCCACACTGAAATCGACAATAGTCAAACACAAGAAAATAGTAGTTTTCCTGCAAATGGATTCCTTTCAGACAAGAGAATTTTTCATGAAGGAAGAAGAAACTGATTAAGTAAACCTTTGTTCTTGAGTTAATAAACAGGTGTGAAGTTCATAAAGGACCCCTCTCCCCGTTAAATCAGTAAATGTATGGTTTTTATTTCACAACAGTTTAACTAAATGAAGCGTTTCAAACATGGGAGACAACTCCACAGGACAATACCATATAGATGCAGGGGAAAGAACTTTGAATATTCCAACCTAACACATTTAGTCAGCTAAACTTGATTCAGTTTTGGGGGACTGCGACCTTGACCTTTGATAAATTGATCTCAAATGTATGGCTCCACTTTGCCATGCGAGTAAGGTATACTCAAAGTTTGGTACCAATCCATAACTTGAAACTAGAGATATCGCATTGACAACAAATGTTAATGGATGAATGGACAGAATGCAACATCGCATAATTTACATGAACTTGTCTTCGACAGGCATATGAAAATGTGACTTTTAATGATTTCTTGATTTTGGGGTCATAGTGGTCTTGACCTTTGACCTTGACCTAAATTTTGGTACATGACACATCGTCTTCCCTCAATCTATCAATGGACACAAAAATCATGATTTACTGACACAAAAAATGTTATTTTTAATAATTTCCTAATTTTGGGGTCACAGTGACCTTTGACCTTGACCTAATTGTTGGTATGCGTCACTTCATTTCCACCTATTGAATCCACTCACAAAAAATTAGTAATTTTTTATGATTTCCTGATTTTTAGGTCTCACTGAGCTTTGACCTCTGACCTCGACCTACATTTGGTATGCAACACATCGTTTCCCCCTAGGGCATCTACTCACCAAAAATTAGAACTGTAGATAGAAAACTGTCAATGATCAATGATTTCCTGATTTTAGGCAACAGTGACCTTTGACATCTGACCTCGACCTCAATTTTGGTACGCGACACATCGTCTCCACCTAGCGTATCCACTGACAAAAATTTGCAACTGTGAATAGAAAACGTTCACAGATATAGACCGGACACGAACACTTCAGTGATTTCCTGTTTTTTAGGCCAGTGACCTTTGACCTCTGACCTCGACCTTCATTTTGGTACGCGACACATCATCTCCTCATAGGGTATCCATTCATCAAAAATTAGAACTGTGGATAGAAAACAGTCCCAGATATAGACCGGACATGGGGGACGGACAGACGGACAGACAGACAGACGGACGGAAACTGCCATCACATAATACGTCTGCCTTTTGGGCGGGCGTATAAAAAAAATTAAAAAAATTCAGTCCTTCAGTCCTAAACTTCATGAACAGATGAAATACCAATAAATTGTGCTACATAAGTTTGCTGTCTATAGTGCCACATAATGATGAACAACATCATGAACCTACATGATGAAGCAAACTCCGTAGATGTGGCCTGGGGAATGTAGACATTGGACTCAAGTCATGAGAATTTCATATATTTAAAAAAATGGCCATTTGGCCCGACAAGGGATGTGAATTATAACACTGGGAATGTTACATTCATGTTCAGCAAAATAGAATTACTTTTCCTTGATTAAAAAGCAAATTTCCATTTTTGTGAAAACAAAATCTTATTTTGAGATGCAAAAATGCATCTCCATGATTCGTCAACACCACCAAAATCTTGTCAGTTCTTTGCCTATCTAGCAAGACCATTATACCCAAATTTCATGGAAATCAAACGCGTTGTTCAGAAGATATGATATTACACGTTTACCATCATTCATGTCTATAGCGCCACCTAGTGACGACCAAATGCCACAAAAAACAAGCGGGTGAAATCTAAAACCCTAGGGAGATGGCACATGGTTATGGAAGTTTTGACGTTAAGTCAGATAAATGCAATTTTTCATTTAAATGGCAATTTGGTTCGCACCGAAAGGGAATTATCATGTCGGCAATCCTATATTTATGCTGGGCAACCTAGAATAGAACAGTTTTGAAATATTTCTTCAAGCGATTTCATTTCACGAAAAACTTTTTTTTTTGAGACGCAAAAAACTTGCCTTTATAATTATGCCAGCTACACCAAAACCTTTTCATCATATTGACTATCCTTTGAGACCATTGTAATAAAATTTCAAAGAAATCAGACAAGCCGTTCAGACAAAATCGTCAGAGAAAGGTTTACGTATGCTCTGACTACAATGCCACCTATTGGTGAGCAGCGGGTATCGAAACAACCGGACAAATTTCCCAGGCCTAAGGATATAGCACACCAAGTCTGACACGAAAATATTAAACGGTTTCAGAGATATTCACGTTTAAAGTCGCGGCGGCGGCGGATCCGGCGGAGCCGTTTCTCATGAAAACATAAGAGCATCCACTTTGTGGAAATGCTCTAATTAGTACATACACCATAGAGATTTGGAAATGAAATATGAAAATTAATAGAGCTCAATTATACACAAACAATGCCATGGGCCTATATACATGTAGGTTTATCTTCTTTTACTCCGAATTTTTCTTATTTTTTTTTTTTTTTTTTTTTTTTTAAAAGCATGAGCTCCAGTTTGTTAATCGAGGCGCTTTGCTATCTCTGTAACCCACAAAATATTTTTAATCTTTGATAACTGGACTTTTTTCAACCTGATGTTGCCAAAATTATCATAAATGTAATCTTAATAGTCCTTTCTTGGAATACTCAGGAATATTTTATCCATCCAAAGATATAGGAGAGAGATAATGAGAATGAACCGAAGCTCATGCGGTGACCATGTGCCAGTGCTATTCTAAACAGACTATAATGAAATTATTTTATTTAACTGCAGCTACATGTAGGTCTAGTCTACATGCTATTGATCAAATTACTAATTATTCATAAGTGTTTATTTCATTGGCATATGTTATGAAGTAAAAATAATTTAACAAAAATTCAGAGGATATTTCAGGTACCCCCACAGTACCACACAAACCAGAAAGTGCCATTGACAATGCATTGAGGGCAGCCTTAGGGGTAGTCCAAAATGATATGACTGGAACACATCCTCCTTTAATGTGTTGATGTCTACTGGTCGATATCAGTCACATTGTACTGCCATCTTGTTTCCAGAGGCAGGGCTCCAGACCTCTAAAATGGTCAAATTTTGATTGCAAGACAAAATTGAAAATGATTACCGTACTGACTAATTTGAATGTATTTATGCATCATAGATCCACAAAATGAGATACTCCAGGCATTGACCTTTGATTAAACCATGGGCACATAAAATAAAATGTCATCCGATCAGCATAAAAAAATAGGTGGCCTTCAATTTTGGCACAAGCAGGGAAGTGACATAGACACACAACGACATGTGTTAAGGATAACGTGATATTTTGAGATATGGGATTTTCCCAAATTAATAGAAACAGAATTATGCAAATCTGGTACCGGTACAATAGTGAGACAGTTTTATGCTGACTTTTTTCATTATTCTTGGAACACCTGTTCGTCTACATATGACTTTATGTACTGTACATTTCGTGACCACCCAGAATGAATACAGGGCCCATATCGTAAATAGGCTCTCATTTGCAAATTGTCTGGTAATGAGTCAGTCCATCTGAATCCTTACATTGGCAAAATAAGGAGCACCATTGACCGAAAAACCTTGATTATTGGCAAGAACGTGCATTAGGGGACTGTTACCAGCAAGTTCTGAGCTGACCTACTTTTGATGAAAATTTGACCTACTTAGGTGACCTATAAACCTTGAAATTGGCAAAAACATGTCTTAGGTCAAGGTACACACTTAAATCATATCAAACCCCACTTTGTAGGTCCTGTCACACTGCCATGTAAGGCCATTGCCACTTGATTGATTGTTTAGCATGACCAGCCCTCATCTATATTTTGAGGGCAAATAATTAAAATAGATGAGGGATGAGGTCATTCTGGAGCAAGATTTCTACATCTGGACTTGGCTTCATTACCTACATGTATTACCGTACCTATTACCTATCATTACGATATAATAGAGGACAGTCTGCCAGTCACTCTTTGTATTGGACTAGGACAAGGTCAAGGGCACCCTTGTTGCAAAGTCTTTTTTGCCAATTGCTGAAATGGATATATAGAAATGAAGAAGAGTATCTCTGTGATAAACGTAAGTTATTTGACACACATTTGGTACATTTTTGCCCTCAGAAAATTGAATTTTCCTGCCAAAATTTTAGGTGAAAAACAGTTGATTTTCTTCAAAGTTTATTTTTTGAGAGAAAAATATGGTCTAGTTGGCTGAAATTTCGAACACTGATGAGTTTCAACTTCCTTTTCAAACAGGATTAAAATTGTCCACATCAATGAAGCAAAAGTCAATGTCCAAAAGCATCCGTCCAAAATTGCAATCATCTGTTCCATGCAGACCATGCAGATTTCATACTGTGGGGTTAGTCCAATATGATGTGACTGGAATACGTCCTTTAATATGTCCTGGTCACCGTCTGTATCACAGTCACATAATACTGCCATATTGTCTCCAGAGACAGGGCGCTGGATGTCTAAAATTGTCAAACTTTGACGCAAAAAAAACAACACTGACATGATTACTGTCATGCAGCTGAATTATCACTAGAAATGGACTCAAGAATTATGCAAATTCTAGTAGGTGGATAGTTTGCGCTCGCTTTTTCATAATTCTTGGAAGATCCGTTCATCTACACATGCTTTCGTGTAGCCCACATCCTGTGACATCCCAGAATGTTTTACGGAACCATATCATTTGTAAATAGTGCCTAAGTACACGCTATCTTTGACGGAATTGTTTGAGGTTGTCGTCTTCGTGGAACTTTAACAAGAGTGTCTCAGATGTGTGGATGGTCTTACTTTGTGTGCTGAAACATCAGCAATTCATTTATACCATGGAGATAAAAAGCTCCATGTTTATACTGACCAGTCAGTGTGGTTGTCAGTTCTTTATTTTCTCAAAGTCTTATCATTTTCCAAGGTCGTTTTGCAGCAAGATTTTGTTTCCTTACCAAATTATGGGACTGTATCGCCCAAGCGCACAACATCAAAATTAAAAGGCTATCAGTGTCAGTCACCCATTCAGTATTGGACTAACCATGGGAGTGCGCACTCACCAATTTCACTGCTGAAAAAATGGGATGTAAATGATGTTTGCAATCATGAGTTACAAACTCATGGCCTAGGGGTACGTATATACAAATCAAATCACATCTCACGTTCCACTCTGGCTCTCCTGCAGTGCGCCGTAGTTTACTTCCGACTTTGTTTTCGGAAGAGGCGGGGAATTCACCATCACGTGCTCGTTGTAGGATCACGTGACAATGACATTTCTAACGAAACAGTGGCTAATGTATATTCGAGTGGATTTATCTTTAAAAGTTGCGCCAATTAGTACAGTTAATAATTCATTAGCCTTTTGAAATCATGTAATATATTTCTTATAACAAATTTTGCATGTAAATAATGTCCAGCGTACTTTTTCAACATATACGAATATAGATATATAGCTCTATTCAGCCAAAAAATATGGCAGATGATTTACCAAAAAAGTTTGATGTCATAGTTGTCGGCACTGGTAGGTTGGTTTATCTGTACCTTTTTAACATGTGCATTTTGCGGGGGGCAGAGAGGGGAATGTACAGCAATTTTGTACCCTGGCTAACCATGTCCAGTGAGATGAAAAACGAGCTGAAGTGTCACCGTGTTGTGACAGGTGCACAACAACAACACAACAAATCGAGTCCCAAATCGGGACAATTTCCGTATATTTTTTTGCCATCTTTGTTTATGAGATAATACTTCTTCATTCTCTTACGATATTTATGAATGAATCATTAATTTGCCCAAAGTGGCGCTCTCTTTGGAGCGATTCTCTATAGCCCAGGAATGGGTCCTGCTAAACACCGCCCGGGACCGCCCGGCGGTCGTCCGGAAATCGCCCGGCACCACACGGGTTCGAAGGTTCAACTTGACATTCTGTATTATTTTCTTCTGTGGATCATTCCACGTGTAACACTTATAATGTGACTTTCCATTTTTTTTAAATTCATAGTCGTAAGATGGAAAGCTCGATATCGCTCCAGTATTCCCCCATTTCAACTCACAAAATGTTGAGTAAAAAGATGGAAAGCTCTACGTTGCTCCCGTATTCCAGCTTTACGTAATTTGAAAGTAAGATGGAAAGCTGAAGCTCGACACTGTTCCCGTATTTCAGCTTTCCGTCTCGCAAAATTGGAAGTATCAAGGTACAAAGCTCGGAATTGAAAGCTTCTATCTCTTTTATTTCAAAAGAAAATTATAACATATAGGAGCGTTACATAGTTGAAGGTAGCCCCGTTTCTCCCAAACTCCAAGATATGCATTATACCAAAGTACGGTTTCATTTTCAGTTGAATCTATCTGAGTAAAATTAACTATGGTATCTTCTCTCCTAAAAGTCCTTGTACGGTACCAGACTCATGCAATGCTGATTAGAAGAAACAGGATGAAGGCTGACCCTGGCAGTTCTGTATGACATCAATTTCATTTGAAGACAGACGAGGGAATTGGCGTTGGGCCTTCTAACTTTCTGTATTTTCACTTATGTGAGGTGGAAAACTGGTATGTCACGACCAGTGATGGAAATCTTTTAATCCCCAAAACGGCACAGACGGCAAAGAAATGCGCGAAGACCACGACCAAGAACAATAAATGAATTCATCGCAAAAGACTTGTATGTCACCCGTGTTTTCACGTATTCTGATATCCTTTACATAACTGTAGATCGAGAGAAAAACTGTTGAATAAAATTTGTATTTTATATATTTGAATACTGTAAGATGGAATTAAATCGAAATATAATCACCATCGTGTTAATTGTTTAAATGCATGCATAGAATTTAAATGTTTTTTATCCCAGATGATGGTTTATTCAAATCATCAGGGCTCGAATGGCCATGTGAAAATTCGCCTGCAAAAAAAAAAAAAAAAAAAAAAAAATTGCAGGTCATAATTTCTGTGGCAGAAATTGTTATTATCTTCTGTTCAGTGGATATTCTGGAGATCATTTTCGTCGACGGCATGTCCAAAAGGTAGAAAACTTTTCATCTTTTTCAACACAAAATACATCGTCGTCACGTGATCGAATTCAGATCGATGGCAAAAGTAAATATGTTCAGGGGAGTCTGCTCGCGCATTACTTGGAAATAGAGAACTGTTGTCTCCCTTTACTGTCCTTACGCATGCGTGCGCCGCTGTTCTAGGAATCCTATTTCCGTTCGTTTGTTGCCGAGAGACTGGCCAAAATGAACTGACAGATTAATTTGCCGGGCTGCCAAATAATGAAATAAATTGTGTGATGGTAAATTCAACTGTACGATCGTGGGGGTTTAACGACTGGCTCAAACCAGACACGGCTTACTCCAACTATAACGTATTATTTCATTAATTATTTCACGTGAGTTCGGTGTTTATTATTAAAAAAGACACTTATTTATGTGAAGATCGCCTACAAATGTAAAACAGAGCGTCATTTATTCAGAAAAGTTTGTTGAAACGCGTAAAAACGCACCTTGTTTGACAAGCTCCTCCAACGAAAACCCGGAAGGCAATCTCAACGTTAAAGATGTCAAATTGAAGGGCAACAACTCTGCTTTCACTCTTCACAGCCTTTCTCCAATCTCACGTTCGGCTATTTCCGTATTGGCGGAACAAGTTTTCGCAGCTAAAGTGAGTTCTGGAGCTAGATTGAGCCTTTCTCGTGTCAGGTGGTAAAAATGCGTCGATTTTATTGGGTAAAATGGTCATGTGTTTCGAATCCTTTCCATTCAACCTCAATAAACCCGCGAAAATGATGATCACCTGACGTAATGCGACTTGCTGATTGGTTAAACTGTGACAACTGCTCATTACCATAAAATATTCACGAGTTACGCATGCGCCCTTTCCCGATCTCGACGGAGTCTGAATGGCGCTGGGTTTCGCTGCGGGAAGCCACACTTCGCGTAAACGAAAGGATTTTTACCGATTTACTTGGAATATCCAATAAATATTCAATGATCGTTATGCTACGAGTAACCAGGAATACATACTGTGACATCTATAAGAATTTAGACGAGTTATTAAGTGGAGATGAAGCAAAACAGACCGTCCATCGGTAGTACTCTGAACGTGATAGATCATAGAATTCTAACGTGAGTTTTACGGTACACAATTTTTCCGAATTACGTTTCCTAAATATTTCTAAAGCTGTAAAATGACAAATATGTTCTGAATGTATGTTCAGGGTTTTAAAATGATGTATCGTGCATCAAATACTATCCATTATTTCAATTTATTTATCAATTCCCATGACCAGACAGTCGCCGTTTTTTTAGCCCCATTTTGAACAGTTCAACTCTGCTTGACAGCATGGCACTCACACGTCGACCAGCGTATAAGTGGCCGACAAGACTAGGGTTAAGTTTAAAGTCCGTTATTGAGCTGTGGTCCATCAAAGAATTTCAAAAATCTTATTAAAAAAATGCAGGTCAAATTTTGCAATTGCAGGTCATCTTGGATTTGACCTGCAAATTTTTTGGAAGGGTTTTTTTTTTGCAGGTCATCTTTCATGCTCTAAAGCGAGCCCTGATCATGAGCGTCCTAAATTCAACCTACATATCTGTTTTCCGTTAAACAAAGTTCCGAACTGATCAAATTTTCATTTTGTCCTATTTTCATCATTGAATTTTACATGTCTATGTAGCTTGTTTAGTAAAATATTTGTTAATAAATCGTTGATGTAGATTATGAATGCTATGAATTGTGTTTTTGTTTATTTTGTTGAGTGATTTACTTTGGGAGACGAGAACTATTCATGTCAATATTCCGCCACGGCAAAGTTACGATGGTACATCGACATAACACAAATTCATATCCAATAAGAATGAATCTGCAAAACATCATCAGTGTCGTATTCACAGATTCGCCAGGAATCGGACGTCCACACATTCACAGGTAGTCTTGCTGCGCGTACTTTATCGGGTAACATTCAGAGTTTTTAATTCAAGAGTTTTGCAACGACAATCCCTTGGAGCATAATAAAATATCAGATTTTTTTTCTGTTGATATAGAATTTAAATTTCGCGAAGTTCAGCGCTTAGCTTTTTCACCAAATTTATATATTTGGTTGATAATATTCGATATTTATCAATAAATTAAATCAGAAAATGACAACATGAATTCCACGGTTACGGCATCATGATCTGGTTTTAATCTTCAGAGCACCCGTTAGTGAAAATATGTAGTCGAGATTTCTATTGCTTAGAATTGAGCTATTTAGCTGCCAAATTTTGACGTGTTCATCATGATTAAAATTTATTAGAAAAATAATTCGCGTCTTCTGTTTTATTGTTATATTTCCGGAGATATATGACAAGAACAGAGAAAAAAAGGCATGATAATATTCGGCTAAGAATTCTGCCATATACATGTAGCAGGGTCTTTTGAAGGTAAGCGGGTAAGCGTAGTTTTCCGTGGAATTCATAACAAACGTCACACGTCGGTCGTATAATGACAATACGACCTTTAAACCGGGGATAGTGCTTTTTTTTTTTTTGATTGAAATTGTAGTTTAAGGGCCGCTTCCCATTCGGATTTCGCGGCCCATCAACTCAATGTTTTATTTGAATTTCGCGGTACTTTTCTTTGTTTTTTTAATATCTTTTCCAGCGCTAAGTATATAAATAAATAAATGAATAAATAAATAAATAATAAATAACAATAAGAGATTAGTAGGAGATATAAATGGAAGTAAATAAGAATCGCCATGTACAAGTTCGTAAGTCTCTTTCTGGGTTTTGGTTAAGTTTTACTGGTAAATATGAGTTCCCTGTAATCGCGTGGATGATTCCTTTGTCTTGGTACCCCTTTGTACGCACAAAGCCGTCCAGAAAAAACTGGGAGAACCATGGGCGTCTTCAGCATTTTTCGAATCGACTTCCCTAACGACGCCTAACGACGCCCTTGGGAACAGGGTGGGTTCTTCCAGAAATCTGTGCCTGTAACAATTGCTTGGAGTGTGTATTGGGGCACAAGACGGCATGCAGGTCTACGTCCTATATTGCGTGAAAGATAGTGCTGAATCTTAACAGTCTGTATGACATTAGTGACCCCGGGCGGTAAGATTATGTCCCGGGCGGTCCCGGGCTGTCCCCGGGCGGTTCCGGTCGGTCCCGGGCGGTGTTTAGCATGACCACCAGGAATGGCTGTAGTCTCGAATGGCTGTGTAACCGACTACAGCCCAGGTTCTTCCTATACACAATACATCCCACACATTGAACTTCGAATGTCATTGTCCAGTATCCTAATTGCACACGAAATAAAACGGCAGCGAATAGTAATAAACTATACCTCATTTTCCTCTACATTGGTCCTTCTCGCCGCCTGCCAACTCTCAACACTTAATAATTCCTCGTTCTTGAGATATCATCGTTTAATCACGCCTTCACGGAGTTTTCTGACATATTTTGGTCTCATATTTTGAATGTCTCAGCATAACGAAGATAGCCACTCCCACCTACACGCGCATGCGTTGGACTGTCATCGAACTGACCCGAAAAATCACGCATGCGCCACGGCTTGTTTTCAAAAGACACCGCCATCTCCAGCAAAGTCCGTGCAAGGGAAATTTACATCACTGACAGTTGAATGGCGGTTAGCTGAATATTCAAATCCCCGAGAATCTTGAACAATTGATGATAACTTAAGAATGAGGAAATACCGAGAGTTCTAACTTCGAGGGAAGTGACAAAAGACTACAAGGAGAATAATGAGGTACACTTTATTATCACCAGCTACTGTGTTCTTGTATATGCAGCCGTTAAATCTTCCGAAACGCAGGCGTTTCGGAGGTCAAAACTTCGTGGTATGAAATGTAAAGGGAAGGATACAGCTGTGTAGGGAAGAACAGCCACGCCCACCTACACAGCAAAGGTTCTATAGCTAGATCCTCTAATACAATTCACTGCAGTGGAAGCGTGACTCGGCAGGTGGGGGAAATGTTGAAATTGACCTGATTCCGGCGAAAAGGGATGATTTTTTTACAATGATAAATATCTCAAATTATGAACTGACCACTTTTGGCGCTAAAATAGGGGACATGCTTTCGCCAATATCTAGCTAAGATTCATAGCGTCTCCCTTCCCTCACCGCTATGCCGACGACAAATACATTTCCCTGGTGGTAACTCGAACATCTCCATGGCGCACTTATTATTACCTTTGCGCCCTATTGGACCTTCATTAACTTGAGAAAATGGGCCGACATGTTCAAGTTCGGTTCGTAATTTCCCCCTTTGAGAGAGGCACCTCCTTACGGAGTACATATTAGGCCTAATATACAATCAATTAGGAACCACTCGACATTTTATAGCTCAACTATCGTGCTGTGAAGTGAACATTTATTATACAATTCTACAATTGGACGAACTACTATCCTGAAAGTACATTTATACAATTCTACAATTTGGACGAACTACCATCCTGAAAGTGCTGTGATAGTCTAACCATGTGAGCTTCCTAGCGGTGTATGCGATGTACTACTGTGAGTGAATTTATATAGCGGTCACTGAAAGACACCCAAGTACTTTATTCCCCAAGTGCCTCCGCTGGCGAAGGTCTAGCGTAGCAACTAGTTCCACCCTCACTCCATTTTACCCTGGACACCGAATCAGTCCAGCGCCTTGTGAATAGGCGAGTATATATGTAAGCGGTCACTGGCGAGGCGCGAACTCACGCCAGCTGTAGCACTCCGGATCAGAGTCAAACACCCTAACCACTCGGCCACGACACGCTCACAATAAATATACAGAAATGGCAGACTAAATGGCCATTTGTCGGTCAAAAATTAATTACAGACGTTGAAATTATCCCTATGCCTATGGAGTCTCAAAATCACCTGAAATCGAGGGTCAAGAAGATGGGCATTTCCGTCATAATAGACCCCGTGTATACAGGGGATGATGATCACAACATCGATTATGGTATTTTTATTCACGGCGGCCCTTTTTCTCAAGTTAATGAAGGTCCAATAGGGTGCAAAGGTAATACTAAGTGCGCCATGGAGATGTTCGAATTACCACCAGGGAAATGTATTTGTCGTCGGCATAGCGGTGAGGAAAGGGAGACGCTATGAATCTTAGCTATCCAATACTATTAAATTTATGACGTACATTTGCTTATGAATTGTGCAGGAAAGTGGAATATGTTGTTGTCTCGCAAAAAATGATAAATCCGGTTGATACAACTTTCCCGTTTATAAGTTTTCGATAGAAAAACATATTTCGCTCACGTTTATACCTGTTGCTGTTGTTGTTACCGCCACGTTCTGGTCGAAGTCGAGGCCACGAGGCTCAACTAATTGATCAATTTTTTTTTTAAATATCATATTTGGTAAGCAGCATAAGGGGAGGTAATCCTGTGAAGAGCTCATTTGGCAATGGAATTGAATTGAATTGAATTGTATTCTCTCAATCTTGCCCTCTCGCGTATTACTCATATTTTATGGTATCGCTGTCGTTTTGGAGAACAGTTTGACTTTGAAAAAATACTATAAAATGGTAAGTAATCTGCATGTCTTGTGTTTATTTTTGTTATTGGCAACATACTCCACCTTCCCACAAACTTCCTTGACAGGATAGAAATATTACTTTTACAGTTTTTTAGAGAGGAGGTCCTGGACAAATGCGCTGAACATTATCATCTTTCAAAGTCGTGGTCTTTGGATGAATGGGAGGAAACACTTTGGGTTATGATTAATTCAGCCTAATTGGGGTGAGGATTCATGACGTCATTCACCCAAATTGGGCGGAATCATCCCTTTTTGCCGGAATCAGGCCAATTTCAACATTTCCCCCACCTGCTTGGGCATGCACATAAATTGAGCACTGAAATATGAGCAGATCATATTGGAATTCAATAAAATATTCCGTACAGTAACGGAACGCAACAACTAGAATAGAACAATTATTTAACAAAACTAGTAGTACCGATATTTTACGAAAATCATACTAAATATGACCGTGTAAAGCCTAGGAATGTACCCCATTTCTTCAAATTTTTTGAAGAGCAGTTTTAGTCTTAGAAGCAGAAAAAAATCATCTTTATGTCAACTGAGGCTAAATCCTGTGGCATGGATTTGTTATTTATCCCAAGGACTGCAAAGATAGCTAGTGAAATTTGCAGAAAGTTTGTAGAATTTCTCTCCACAGCAGCCAGAAGTTAGGTTTTGCTGTCTGAATAATTAGAAGAAATAGGGTAGGTACAGATGCCTTCGTTCAAAACATTCTCTGACGAATTTAGATAGCAGTCTACAATGCCTTGGGTTTTCGTTGGTCATTAACCAAGATAACTTCGCTTTGTCATCAAGGCCTGCAAAAGGGGGACACTATTGTACATCATATAAAAAAGTTGCTCTGAGGGAGGCATACCGTGTACAGCATAATAAAAAATGTTCTTCGTCCTCCATTTCTCGATTATTACAGACGGTTCAGATTCTACTTTGGGGGTTAAATTTATTGCCTTTGTAACGCCCAATGATATTTCATGAAGGATCATAGGTAGGATTGATATATGTTCAAAACAAATTTGTGATAAATAAATAAAGGTACTCGTGTATAGAGGATAGTTCAACAAGCTAAACCATATAGACATTTATTTTGTGATATTGACAACATGGGTTTAGCCGTTGAATCAAAATTTCCTATCCCAAAATGTCCGCCTCCCGATCTGGGTGACATCGGGTGGATTTTGCGCTCATAAAAAAGCAATAATACCCAACACTTTGCACTCGTTTGGATAGAATACAAATTTGCCTACTTCCTTGGCCATTTATTTCCTCTGTCCAGCTCCTTTCATTTCCATAAACGAAACGACAAAAGAAAAAAAAAATCATCGCGCTCGATCTTCCAAAAACTAAATCAGTAGCCATTTTTAAAATATTGTCATGGTGGCACGAGACCGATTGTAATTTCGGGATTGTAGACAGGAAAGTCGGAAACGGCTCATTCATAAGGCTGGACATCACATTATCTGCATTTAAATGTAAAATTGTAACTATCGTTATCAAAGCATAATGGAAGGCATGTACCGAAAAAAGTTATTTACAGGATTGTTCATCTCCCCAAGCGACTGGGTTGACTGAGCGGATTCAGGTTTTTCGACTGTTGTAATTCTGAATTTAGATAGCCTCATGCGCGAGTATCAGAATCACGCGAGAAGTGTTTTTCAAAATAGGTACCTGGTACCGATTTAGGTTTTGGAAGATCGGGCGTGATGGTTTTTTTTCTTTTCCAGTTTATGGAAATGAAAGGAGCTGGACAGAGGAACTAAATGACCAAGGATATGAAGGAAGTAGGCAAATATGTATTCTACCCAAATGAGTGCAAAGCGGTAGATATTATTGCTTTTTTATAAGCGCAATTCCACCCGATGTCACCCAGATCAGGAGGTGGAAATTTTGCGATAGGAAATTTCGATTGAACGGCTAAACCCTAAGTCAATATCACAAAATTAAATGTCCATAGGGTTTAGCTTGTTGAACTAGTATCGAGGGAAGCCACGAGAGCATGATAGCATTTACCATTCAAGCGTACAACAAGCCAAATGATCACAACTAGTGAAAGTTTCCACATGCAAGTTGAGCTTAAAATGTGAAATGTACAAAAAGAACTTCAAAGCAAGTGAAATAACTCTGATACCTGTTCAGGTGAAAACAATTAGAGGGTCGGGTAGCTGACATAAAAAATTTAGCTTCATGCGCAACCCCACTTCACTCCCTTTTTTATGTATCTATGTTTGACCCTAGTGGTCAAATATTTGACCCGAAGGGTCAACCAGATACATATAGTGATGCTGAAGAAATTGACCGGCTCTGTGACAGAGCTGACCGACACAGTACAAGATAGTTCTTACACGACAAGAAAGAGGTCTGAAACTTTCTTCTTTAGAGTGTCCAGGTTTCGGTGTTTTTAATGTTCATGTATAGTTTCAGGTCTGATTATGTTCAAGTTATATCTGTATTTATCTAATTTTATGCATGTATTCAGTAATTTTCCAGTGGCACTACTTTCTTGCTCAAAATATGTCGTCTGCTAAACCACAGATTTTGAGAGGCACATGTTGCGTGATTTTGTGGGGCTATCACTCAGTCTCATTTAGAAAGTGTTTTCAAACAGTAATTTAGTATTAAATAATACCAGTATAGGTGTAATTCATTTTGAAAACAATGGGATATTTCACTTTGCCTGTATTCATTTACATTTTCATGAAATATGTGTGTTGAGTTACAATTTGGAATTTTCACCATTTAATCTTACCCCTCAAGACCCTCTCCATTATCTTTTTTGGTAAGTTCTAAAATCCAGTGGTGCTCAAATTATTCACGTAATAATTTCCCTGTATTCAGAAATGTTTTCTTTCCATTCTGCTTCGACACATTAAAGATCTCTGCATATTACATGCACCCAATGTGTAAAACTATTTTTGTGCCAGAATGGTAACAGGGGAGATGAGTGATGTCCCTTGATTAAACAGGAATACAAGTTTTAGCTGGAACAAAACATTTTAAAGTATTAACGTTGTTACACTCCTCTGTCGACTTTTATGATTGTTGCTGGACAACCCGAACTGCTTGGTGGAGATTTGTGAGATTTTGTTTTGTTGAGTTTGCGACAAAAACTTGAAAAGTTTACAGGACATAAAATAGGTAACGGAAACTGGACACTTATTAACAACATGGCGGCAGTAGAGACTGCCCTGCGCGTTAAGGCAAAGGGTTAATGAAACGAGGTCGGAAAAAGTGCACCTGAGCAGGAAGAAATGTGAAACGCCATTTTTCTGAACAATTCAGTTTGTTTGACCATATGTAGCATTCTTTTTTCAAACAACTTCAAGTAGGTCATTATTGTTTTCCCTCAATGAAGAGATGATTGAACTTTATTCGTGAGTTAAACCGTCGCTATATTTTTTCAATTTCCAAATTTTAGTTCAAGAAATCCACTACATTTTTTGTCAATTTTGCCCGACAGTCATTTTTTTGAGTTAGTTCAAAGAAATAGTCACATTTTCTTGTGTTTAATGGTGTTTCCTATCTTTCTGAGATGAAATATTGCGCTCTTGATAATTTAGTGCCTTTTTGAAAATTTCAACCTGACAAAAAAATGTCAAAATCTCTCATCCTTCTTAAATGATACAGACGATGCAAATAGTTCACCAGATTCTCCTGATGTGTTTACGGAACTGACAAATATCCGCAAGAAGAAAGAGGTGACTGTGTGTCATATAAACATAAATAGTGTAAGAAATAAGCGGTGTGAACTTGAGGTGGAATTTAACAGACATTCTATTAATGAATGAATCGAAAATTGATGAATCTTTCAACTTCTTACACACTAATCACTATTTTTCACAAATCACCACAATCTTCATTTCGCAACTGAGTAAACAAAAATATGTTTCATGTTTTTCAGGTCTTCCAGAGAGTATAGTAGCTGCTGCATTTTCCAGAGTTGGATACAGTGTTTTGCATATTGACAGGTTTGTTTGATATACATGTAGTAGGTGCTGTACTGGCTGGGCTGATCAGTGTGCAGGATAATAGGAACTGTGGACACTCTCGTGTTCTGGCACATACTACAAGGCACCGTTGTGATGTGGCTGAAAATATGTTGAAAACAACGTTAAATCCTATTCACTCACTCACTCATCCTGAATGAACATTAAAAAGTAAATAGATTTTTATGCACCGGATATTTATGTAATGATCACCAGGAAAAAACCCCAGATACATGTAATTCATCATATACTTACATAAAGTCTGTCAGTTCACGTTGAAGGGTTTACATGTACATATCACTATATTGCATAGGGATGTTATGATAAACAATGATATGTTTTAACAGACATGCCAGAGGCTGACAGATTGGAAAAAATAATCACCTTATCCCACATGTCCCATATTGGCAGGGCAGTTAAATATACCACATGTGGGGAATTCAACAATAATCATGCATAATACTGTTTACTCCACATTGCACCAACCATTCCAACTCTAACTTCCTGCACAGAGACACAATCTGTTGAGTGGCCATCTGAGCCACACAGACCTGATTAAAGAATTTACATTCCTGATTATCAAATTCTGATAGCCTAGGCTGTTAGGTAATATGACCCATCAATCAGTGATCTAACCTGTTTACATGAATGCATAACACTTACATCTGAAGTCATTAAAATACCGTTAATTGTTTAGGTTAAAACCCCATTATTTGCAAACATATTAATGGGGTATAATTCCAGTTAAATACATCAAGAAGCATTAAATGTTCATCCCAAGTCATTAATTTGTCATAAACATTCCATTGTAATTGTCATAGAATTGATGGTCATTAAAGTTATGGTAACAAATTATTGACACTAAAAGTCATTAACCTTTTCCCCGACCCCATTAATTTGACTACTTCACAAAATTAATGGTCATTAATAAATTTAATGGGTAGTAATTTCTTATTCCACATAAATTCATGACATTTTAATGCTGGAGATATGTATTAACCCCATTACTTTCTCAAATGAATGTCTTTTTGATGGCATTAAGAATGACCAGTTAAAAGGGATTTTTATTATCAGGACTATTGCCAGTTCCTGAGGGATCTAATATCCTCAGATCTGATGTTCATATTACCGAAGGAAATGATCACCCGAGGCCAGAAGGAATTAGATTGACTGAACATATTTTGGTCAGGATGGCATTCTTAGAAATAGCGATTCACTCTGATTTAGCACATTATGGAATAAATACATATTTGTTTAACATGTGCTAACTTGGATTAATATGGGCCAAACAAAGAACTCCCCTCTCTCCGATATAGATTCCACCAAAATGGCAGCTGTATGATGCCTAAATTGCTATGGGGAAAAGAGTCTCTGAGTTAAGGAATATTGCCCTTGCATGTGAGGACTATTAATTTCGCTAGTGACTATGCCTGATTGATACAACATGTATACTTTGATCTTCTAATTTAATCCAAGGTTCTGAAGGAATTATCTAAGTAATGTATTTATGACATATACAACTGAATGATGATTGTTGTTAAATTTTGCTTTCAGAAATGACTATTATTGTGGAGACTGGGCATCTTTCAATTTACATGGTCTGGATGAATGGACTCTGGACCAAAAGGTGAGTCTAATCTCTATATTCACCACGCTGTTCAAGCTTTCAAGGTGTAGACTATAATGAATTTGAATCTTTCAACCATTGACGCACTCTGTCATAATGTACACCTACATGTATTCATCACCTAATATATCTTTGATAAGAACAGTCATGACAGAGATGAGGCGTCCGGTTAACCAGCTTGCCAGAAAAATGGCTTCCCATAACAAGTCTAATCTCTATATTCACCACGCTGTTCAAGTTTTCAAGGTGTAGACTACATTGTATAATGAATTTGAATCTTTCAACCATTGACACACTCTGTCATAGTGTACACCTACATGTATGTATTCATCACCTAATATATCTTTGATAAGAACATTCATGACAGAGATGAGGAGTCGGAGTCCGGTTAACCAGCTTGCCAATCTAACATGTCTAACCCAAGACAGCTCACCTCTGGTATCCTCGTGGCAAGGCCTGCTTGGTTATTCTTTTCGATTTTTGAATCTCACGGAATACATGTACTTCATACATGTACATGTACATATTACTGCATGTAACACAACTTCACATGTATATTGTTGTTTAGGGAAGCCATCCAAACCCGTTGGAGAGACCAGATGTCACTAAGATAGAAGTACAAGAAGGAGAGACTTTGGTGGACTGTTCTTTATATGGTGTAACCAACAAGAACATTGACAAAGGCTTCTTGGTTGAGTATGTCACTTACACCCTATTGGCATCACTTTTAAACAATGTAAAAGTCTAAAATAATTCTCCAGTGAGTGAGCTTATTTTATCTGCCGCCTCGTAAGTGATAGAAGACTATGAAAATCCTGTCCCTTCACCCTTAAGCTTCCATTCATCCCAAATGTTATGAAATGCAGTATCTCAATAACAGAGATGGCGAGAGCCTTGATATGTGGCACACTGCTGTCTTATGGGAGCCTCTAGGTCAAGTTCATTCAAGACTGACTTTGACCTGTTATCAAAGGTCAAAATATGAATATCCATAACAGTCCTTTATGAACACAATATGTGAGAGGCAAATAGAGCTAAAGCCTTGATATTCTGCACAATACTCTTGTATGGGTCAATTTTACTCAGAACTGATCTAGACCTACAATGTACAACATGTTTTCAATGGTCACAGAGGTCAAAATGTGAATAGCATTGATAATCCGTTGTGAACACAATATCTACATGATCTAAGGGGCAAAATAGGGTTCATACTCCATGTAAGACAACAATATGTCCAGACGTGAGCCTTTTCAGCTGCACAAAGACTCAGACAATAGCTGCCTACATGAAGTATATACCCAAAATAGAGTTAGATTATTGATATTTGACACAATGCTGTCTTATGGGAGCCACTAGATCAAGTTCACTCCACACTGACGATGACATATTTTCAAAGTTCACGGAGGTCAAAATGTGAATAACCATGTGAATGCAATATCTCAATTACAATGCGAGCTGGAGATGGGAGATTTCACCCAATGCTGTCTTTCGAAGGCCTCTATGTCAAATTCACTGCTGTGGTTGACCTTGATTTATTTTCAAAGGTCGCAGAGGTCAAAATGTGAATAGCAGCCATATTTGCTTGTGAACACAATAATCTATGGGACAACTTGATCTTGAGTCCTGTTACTTCACACATTGTTGACTTATATACCTCGTGATATACCTATGCATTTATCACTTATGTCTGCATTACTCTGCTGAATATTCATCCTTCATTGTGTATGAATTTATAGGGAAGGAGATGAAGATGTCATTCCAGAAAAAATAATATCACCAACTGCAACTGCAACTGGAGACCAACAGCAGGAGTCTGAGGTGGCAGCCATTACAAACACTGTTGACCCAATAGCTAGTGGGGATGGCTGTACGGTCCTACCTAAAGATGACATTCAGGGAACAGGTACATCCAACAATGAGTCAACCTCGGAACAGTCTGAGATTACAGATCCAGCTCTCAACACCTTTCCTGATTCAAACAACGGAATTGCAGAGCAGTTTCAAGATGCAGAGCTACCTGAAATTCCTGAAGCAGACACCACTTCAGATGCACATAGTTCCAACACAGAGACTGATAAACTTGAGACTGGAACAATCCATGGACAAAGTGAAACTGAAACACTTAAAGATGAAACAGAAAAACAGAAAAGCTGGACAGTGAAAACTGTTGAAAAAGAGTGGAGGAAGTTCAATATTGATCTAGCACCACGGGTAACCACTCTTCACTAGTTGCATAATGATATTTACCATAACCCAGCACATTTATAGCGTATGCCTCGTGTTACTTTCTTGCCTTATTCGATCAAATTTTACTTGGACAACTACAGTAACATTCATTAGTACATGTTAGAAACACTGTGCAGGAAACTTGAATTGTTGACAGCAGTAATTTGTAGCAAAAAAAAAGAACATACATTTACTTCCTCTTGTGATAGTAATGTGCAAAATTGTATCAACATTTTATACTGAAATGATTGCCATCATGAACATTTTGCATGCCTATATTTGCTTTCTTTTCCAGTTGCTGTATTGTAAAGGGGATATGGTGGAACTGCTTATAAGCTCTGATGTCTCGAAGTACTGTGAATTCAAGACTGTTACTAGAGTTTTGACTTACCTCAATGCTATCCTGGACAAGGTGATAAGCTGGCATAGTACTGGAGCACATTTGATGCATGTATTTCATACTTCACGCCACAGTTGTTCCCTATTTATTAAGTGGGAACTACTTCACGCCACAGTTGTTCCCTATTTATTAAGTGGGAACTACTTCACGCCACAGTTGTTCCCTATTTATTAAGTGGGAACTACTTCACGCCACAGTTGTTCCCTATTTATTAAGCGGGAACTACTTCACGCCACAGTTGTTCCCTATTTATTAAGGGGGAACTACTTCACGCCACAGTTGTTCCCTATTTATTAAGCGGGAACTACTTCACGCCACAGTTGTTCCCTATTTATTCAAAGTACCTGTTCTTACTTTAAAAGTGGGACCTTTCTCAACCTCGCAGGACCATAAAACTTTCCCTGGCTAACTCGAAAAAGAATACGACCACTAGAATAACTACTTCCCAACTTGATCTGGCCAGTGGTTCAGAAGTGCATAGGACAAATAAACAAATCCATGAACAGACATTCCTGGATTTATGGTACGATTCATGTAATAATCGCTTCAACAGACAGTGTAAAGTACATGTATAGGTTTATGTTCTTTGCATCTATTTTCATTTGCTGAGCACTGTATTATGCATCTCTGTATGTTTTGACACACTTTGCATTATTTATTACTGTTGTAGGTTCCTTGTTCCAGGGCAGATGTCTTTGGTTCTAAAAGTGTGTCCATGATAGAGAAGAGAATGATGATGAAATTCATAACATTCTGCCGGGATTACCAGAAACACCCACAGGATTTCCAAGGTCAGTCCCGTCAGTATTACAGTGTAATACATGTACGGTAATTTCCCTAATAATTCACCTTCCAAATTTAATTCGAAAAACGGCCGATTTTTCTCCTGTCGTGATTTTTTCCATCCTAATAAAACGAAAACGGGAGCATTTTTAATATACCCGTGAAACAATCAATTCGAACACTCCCGGTTTCGTTGTGGAATTCGTGCCGCTGAAAGTAAAGTGAATATGTTATTAAGAATAATTTGTTACTCAGAATAATTTCTGTACAACTAAATCCTGACTAACGATACGTGTTGACACAGAAATGAAATACAAAAGTTCAGTTTTTGTTGTTGCGAATTCTCCATATCATAGAACTATGATCAGATGTCACTCACTCACTCATTAGCAGGAGGTTGGAGGCGAAAATGCCCGTCAACTGGCCATTTTGAGGCACCTACTTGATCAATAGAAAATAATTTAACGGCAATTTGAATGATATTTTCGATGTCTCATTTTCTGTAATAAACAGATGATATGGAAGGACAAAGATATAAATGTTTCCCTCTGCTTGTCCCTGTCAGGGCTTCGGCGTAATAGTTAGTTTGTGCACAACTCCTATGTCGAGGGAGCCATTATTTCATTTCTTCAGATTTGCATGATGTGTCTCATACATTTTGACTGCAGCAAGGGAGCAGTTGAGTATTTCATTTGTGCTACGGAGAGATGTCAACAGACATTGATGCTCAGTGCTCCAGATAAGGGGCGTATTGGCGTAATTTACGCCTACAAAAAGTTAAAAAACGCATGCATGCTGAAATCTAGGCTAACAAATACGCCCGATAAATAGCTGATACGCCTTATCGCCAAAATCAATGCGTAAAATTTCTCTAATAAACGATGCCGTCAATCCGTTGACTCGGTCTCCTGATCTCAGCAAGGCATATCAAGGGAGACAAATCTGTCTCCGGGGGTGTTTTACGTTGTTGTCATATAGTTCATCAGCAATACCCTTGCACGGAGACTGGAGAGCTTGCCGGAAACAGTACCGTTGCTATAGTGAGCAGCCATTTTTTTCACTGCAGCAATCACATCATGTGTGATTCGGTTAAAGATGTCCGGGACACGCAAAATAACCTCCTTTTTTGCCAAATCTACCGAGGAGACGGTGCAGAATTTAGTGCGGAGGATTATAGACTCTATAGTCACTGGAGTTGTAGAACTATGCGCAAAAACTTCAGGCAAGAAACTACACAGTGGTGTACGTCCCTTTGTCCGTGCATCAACAACTTGTCCGGACCAGAAGTTTTTCAGAACCGTTAATACTCCTGGTATGACAAGCGATACTCCTTCGAACAAATTTGGAGGAGTATAGTACTCCTCATAAAAAAAAATTATCTGGAGCACTGGATGCTGGTGTTTAATTCACTCACCAATCCAGAACGACGTTTCCATGTAATAAAATGACAGATGTCAGTGTTTTCAACAACATGATAATCCAGTTTATAAGCAACGAGGAATCAACTTTATGGAGCGGACGAACATAAAATATGCACCCTGATCTCATCGCTGGGTCAGTCACATTGACATCTCACGACAAGTCAATGTACTATGCAACCCGATCATCATTGCAGAACTTGGCTTGTACATGTGAAATTTAGACATTTAGTTTTTATGTATTTTCAGTCCTTGACATCGCCGGACATTTCACTTTTTACTTCGTGTTTGATGGATAATGAACCAAACGTCGGCATCACGGTACAAATTTAGCCGGGAAATATGGTCGACTGACTGCTGACTGCAGGCACGTGTCGCAATACTGTCGGGCTATCATCCCTATTGCGGTAATGGAAACTTCCACTGACCCGATGTTGTTATCCCACAAGGCTTCCTGACGAATCGAATTGGAAAAGTTCGCTTTCAAAATAGGGAAGTCAGGCACAAAAGTTTTCAACACGCATATCGCTTTTCAACAACAACAACGTGAGGGCAGATTTTTCTTTCGTTTCGTAGACTATATTTTCTTTGTATTTCATTCTTGAAACTTGCAACTCTGGGGGACAAATTCACGACCTACACAATTTAATGATAATAACAACTACACAGGGACTGCTTGAAGTTGAAGAAAAAGAAAAAAACATTTACGGCGACAGATGGCTGATAAAAACTTTTGGGTCGGTAGCTATTCGATGGGGCGGGCAGGTTACGCCCAACTGACATATTTTTGAGGATGGCCCAGAGTCTTTTAAATGAACTATGATAGAGATATCAAACATAGTACACGGTTATCAATAGATCACAACGATCACGGTGAAGCGGCCCGCCATTATGGATCTTCCGTGAAAATCAGCGTAACATATTATTCGAACACAAGCGTTTTTCTGGAATTAGCGCGAAAAAGAATTCGAAAGTAGCCAATTTTTGAAGTTGCGAGTTTCATCACTGCATCGCGAATTATAAGGGAAATTACCGTTGATCTTCAGTGATCACAAACTTATTTGTCCCCCAACCCCAAAGGGCTACAGGGGACCATAGCATTGAGATCCGTCGATCCGTCGTAGCATCCATGCGTCCACCCGACTTCGTTTCCTGACAATAACTTCTGGAAAACTGAATGCATTCTTTTCAAATTTTTGAAGATCTCGCTTTGGATTCTTTTTCACGCCCATCCGCTTATAGGTGGCGCCACCTGGGGGCCAAGTTAAAATTTCATTTCTGGACAATAACTTTTGAAAAACTGAACAGATTGTTTTCAAATTTTGTATATGGGTACCTCACCTCAAGATCTCGCTAGTTTTTCATGCTGATCCGCCTATAGGTGGTGCCACCTGGGGGCCAAGTTAAAATTTTGTTTCGAGACAAGAACTTTTAAAAAACTGAACAAGTTCTTTTCAAATTTGGTATGTTGGTGCCTCACCTCAAGATCTCGCTCGGGATTGGTTTTCACGCCGATCTGCTTACAGATGATGCCACCTGTGGTCCAAGTTAAAATATTGTTTCTGGACAACAAATTTTGAAAACCTGAATGGATTCTTTCCAAATTTGGTATGCGGGTACGTACCTTGCCTCTAGATCTCGCTTAGGGTTGTTTTTCATGTCGATTCATTTACAGGTGGAGCCACCTGTGGTCCAATTTTGTTTCCAGACACTAACTTATGAAAAACCTGCCCAGATTAGGACAAATTCTGAATCACCACTGGATCTCACTTGGGATTGCTCTCCTTGCCGGGTAATGAATGTTACGATTCCAATCTCACAGCTGCTACAGTTCCTAAGTTTAACATTTTCATTGGACTAACTAGCTACATGTAGCTACCCAGCTCTACAGTTTCAACGTTACAGTTGTTACCTTAATTGTTCCAGTTTTAAAAGAGAAATTTTACAAGAAACAATCTTCCATTCTCCTGCAATTTTATTTTTTTCAGAATATGCTGACAAGCCTTTCACAGAATTCTTAAATTCACGGAAACTTAAACCCAATATCAGACATTTTATTCAACATTCCATTGCTATGGCAACAGAAAAGACGACAACATTAGAGGTTAGTATGGTGTAATAAAAGAAATGTCAGAAAATTCAATATTAACTACTAAAAGCCTTCGGTCGTGTCAGTTTTCGAGTTGTTTGTCAAAATGTTATGTTTTTGATATAGTGTCCTTAGTATATGCAAACAATCGTGTATATTATGCATGCAGAGAAATGTTATTTTCAATCATTTACAAATTAGATACACCTGAAAATTTGAGCAGGCCTGAATATTCAAAGTAGCAGAAAGTTGTTTTAAAGCTATTCAGGTATTCAGTGTACCGTTGTAGAAGTTAGTGCATGCAGTTGTCACAACAGTACCAATGACCAACACTGGTCTGGACAGATAAGGCATATGTTTCAGGTATCACTCCCTTTGTGAAAAATAATTTGATATTTATCTGTTGTTCATTTGCTACTGCTACCATTACCAAACTTGTGCTGGTTTTGTTTTGTTTAGGGTCTTCAACGTACACAAAAATTCGTCCTTTCACTTGGTCGCTATGGAAACACAGCATTCTTGTGGCCATTGTACGGATGTGGAGAATTGCCCCAAAGTTTTGCCAGGTAAACTGCTCTGTTATACGTGTATCACACAGTTTATCACAGTAAATTCCTGTAGAAGCCTTGGATGTCTTATTCTCTATAATATATCGCACATTTTATCACAGTAAATTCTGTAGAAGCCCTGAACGTCCTATTCTCTATAATATATCGCACATTTTATCACAGTAAATTCCTGTAGAAGCCCTGAACGTCCTATTCTCTATAATATATCGCATATTTTATCACAGTAAATTCCTGTAGAAGCCCTGAACGTCCTATTCTCTATAATATATCGCACATTTTATCACAGTAAATTCTCTATAATTATACATCACCGGTATAGGATTCAGGGGGTTCATTTGTCATAATGTCTGCTCACGACTTGTGCTTGCACTAGAGTACATGAACATGATGAATGGTAACTCTCTGAGGTCAATACAAAACTTGCATATGCCGTGTTCCTTTATATTTAGGATGTGTGCTGTGTTTGGTGGGATATACTGCCTGAGACTTACTGCCAGTTCTATTATTGTGGACCAGGATAACAAGTATGTGCTTTAGTGATTTCAGATACATACCCTGGCTGCTTTAGTCCTATGCCATGTTTACAGAGTGTGGGGAGGGTAAAGTATTGAGGAATTCAGCCAATCAGTCACATCTTTCTGACTGTATGATCTTATCTCTGGTTGGTACTGTATCTAAACAAATATTTAAATAAGGGACCCTTCAGAATAAATGCTTAGGTTCAGCATTAAGAGGATAGAGCAAAGACCGGTTCGCTCTGTGTCAGTATAATGTGACTAAGTGGGGTGTCATGTCTGCCTACGGCATGATATTTCAATGGGACAGCACCATAAAATGGCAGCATAACATCTGCTCTGTTATAAGTAGGTACCCCCACCCCTCCCTTCCCTTTCCTGTCATGCTATAGCTGAAAAGATGTTGAAAGCGAAGTTAAACGCTATTCATTCACTCTCATTTTAATAAAATGTCTTTGTAAATTTCAGATGCAAGGGGATAATCACAACTGAAGGACATCGGATAGAATGCAAGTATGACTTGATTTCTGTTGAATATTAGAACTTTCAGAACTAGAAATTAACACAATGTACTGCTGTTATTTGTCAAATATTTACAACCATTAATAGTTTGACTAGCAGCCCTTATATTTACAACCGTTAAATAGTTTGATTAGCAGCCTTTTATTATGCTAAATAGGTCAATGTAATAATGATAACACTGTGATCTGTTAGTCACATGTACAAATGTTTGTGAGTAAACTCATCTAAGATAAGGAATGGTCATCCACAGAAGCTAAATCTTCACTCATTTAATTTACAGCTGGGATTCAGTTGTGGAACTGGATATTGAAGGGTTGATATTTTGTCTTTTACGTCTCATCCAGGTGGCTGGTGATGGAAGTCAGTTATTTGCCCCTAAGTTATCTCCCTTCAGGCTATGGCAGCAAGTAAGTTTGTTCGAACAGCTATGTTCTAATGCAATGAAACAGTAAAAGCTCTACCCCAAGAATGGAACCATATCCACAAGGCCATGATCTCCACTATCTATCCCATGAATTAATCATCACCACACCCTATACCATGATATGTTTGGACAGCCTACATCATAACACACTGGAAGGATGCAGCCCTTTCCCTCAAAATGGGTCTATACCCCGCAGAGCCTTGGTCATTCCCGCTATATGATAAGAGAAGTATTGTCCCACTCTGGATATCTGAATAGTGTGAAGTTCAGATCTTAAATGGCATATAGCCAGTGCTCTCAGATATGATGTTTCTGTCCAAGTAATAACATTAATATTGTTCTTGCCATATGCTGCAATCCATGTTGTTGTTCAGAGCAAAAAAGGTTAATTTCCATATTACATCTTTTTCAATGTTTTCATAAATGAGAATTGAGAAAATAATATAATTACAGAGTATGATATTATGGCAATCTCTGTAATAATTCAAACACACAAAAACCTAGCTTCCAGCCTATATTGAGAGAAAGTTCCTGGAAAACTGGTCATTGTCTCAAGTTAAATGATAGATTATGTGACAAGCTACATGTACTTGGTTAAATCAAAGTTTCCATTATTTTTCTGTTCGGGTTTTGCTTTTATTACAGAGATTACTGTATTCTATACTGGAATTACTTGAACCATGTCATTTGCTTACAAAGCTGTCATATTTTTCCAGATTTATTTCAAGAGCAGTGTTGTTGACCGACAAATCAATACAATCATCTGATAAAGAAGAGGTAAATGATACAGAAATTCCCAGAATCTGCAGCCCATCATCTCCGTTGTTATTCAGTTTGTCTGGGTCAGTTCTACTGGAAAGTTTGATATGATACAACATTTAGTGAAGCTATGTAAATCTAAATCGATAATTCAGCTTATTGGATCCTAGGATCTCGGCTATTGAAATTTCAAGTTCATCCACAATGATAACGGATACAGTATATGGATGATTTGCAAATCTAGTTGTAACTCTGACTGCAATCCATCAATAATATCATACTATATTTACTTGTCAGCTGAGCCTGTTGTACCTGCAATGTCCGGATGATCCAAATCGACCAATCACTGTGTTAGAACTATGTCCGTCTACGATGGCTACCCCACAAAACATGTGTAAGTTGTAAACTAGTACAAGGAATAATTGGAAACATTATAAAAATGTTGTCTTCATAACTACTGTTATTATGGACTGTGTCACCTGGATAGATATCCGGGTCTTGGGTATGCTCCTTTTCCTCACTGAGCAACCAGCTCTAATATGTCTAAACTCCCATCTATCAAGTTCATTCACTTCTTTCTTTGTACGATTTTGACCCCTTGATCAAAATTGGCCTTCGGGTATTATCGTCATGATGTATGACTGTCTATCCGTCTCCAGAACACCAAACTTAATCACACATACTACATATGGTCACAGAGCAGAATTGTATTGAAAATAGATTGACACATTTTTTCTGGGTCACTAGGTCAAATTATGTTGACTTTGTCAAAATTGGCTTGTTACCATCATATCTCAAGAATGATCTCGACTCACTGAACTTCTAACGGACACACATCCGGTCATGGGTCACTACTAAAATTGATTTTGGGTATTGTCATCATGTACGTACGTCCATCTGTCGGTTTTCTCATTACCACCATATCTCAAGATTGACTATACGTGTACCTAGAACTTGGTTCACATATACATGTGGTCATGGAAAATAAGCCTATTGAAAATCTTTCTGATTGACCAATTTTATCTTGGTCACCAAGTCAAAGTTTTCAATTGATTTGTCAATTGCTTTTTTATCACCATATCATGGGCGTTGCCAGGATTTTTTAAGAGGCTGTCATTTCCTATGCTTAATTATTATAGAGACCAGTAGTGTGTTGTCATACATAAGAAAATAACATACAGCTCGGCGCTGGGAGGGGATTGTTCGCACCCAACGATCCCCCCCTAACGATGCCCTTGCATATCTTAAGAATGATAAGGCCAAGCATGCCAAGCTCGGTGAACAATGCGGACACACATGTGATTATATGCTACTGCTAAATTTGGCTTTAGGGTATTGTCATCATGTATGTACATCCATTCATCTGTTTTCTTGTTATCGCCATATCTCAAGGATGACTATGCCTAGGAGGCTCAAACTTTGATCACACATTCATCAACTTCACTCGCTGTTTGGTTCCAAAACCATGAAAACAGAAGCCTATTGAAAATGATTATCACCAACTGCTTATTTCCAATTGCTCGTCCCTTAACCAAGACCCTACCTAGATACAAGCCTGAGGGATTCTCAGTACTTTTCATGGCTCATGTATCAGTTTGTGCTGAAGAAATTACCTCACTAAATTTGCCGATGTGCAAGCTACAGTCTATTAACATGTACATGTATTGTTTCACATTTCTTCAGACATGGTACATTTAACCAGAGAAGGAGGAAGTGATAGCCCTAAAGATGACCTCAAATATGCTGTTGATTTGATCTTTTCCAATTCTACTGAAGGTGAATTTGTTAGTTTTGTCCTTCTACATGTTGTCCCAATCCCTATTTAAATCTCCTACTAATTTTGGTTGCAAACCTTAACGATGTAATCAGCCTCAAATGTAGGCTGAAATCGATGTCTCTCAAACTTCACAAGAAACTAAACTTGTTTCTACCATTCATGATAAAATAGAAGGAATTGGTCTTTAAAATAAACAGCATGGCATGCCCTTCATTTTTCCACAGCCGTGTCGACAAGCATATGTACGTGTGGTGCATTCTACCAATGTATGCTATGAGAATTCCTCGAACCTTAGCACGAGCCAGGACGTTATCCCGTTGCCACAGCTGTTCAGCATTCAGATTCATGAGCATTGCTACATCACTCATTTTCCTCTCCGCGTACAACACATACTCAGTGGTGAACCAGGAAAAACATCGAAGCGGGCAGAATTTCAAATTTCTGTGACAAGATATCCTTACATTGATTTTGTTGTATATGGCGATCCCACCATTATCAAATATAATACATATGATGCTTTAGCAAACTTCGCTGTTGAAAAATGCACAGGGAAGAGTTTACAAAATCCATCAGTTTTGAGGCTGATTACATCTTTAAATTAGGCAAGCCTACATGGTAATAGAGTTTCTTGATTGGTCTCATTTTTGCCCCTCAGCCTGATTGGGCTAAGGGGTATTGTTGTCACCCCGTCTGTCCATCCATCCGTCTGTCCGTCCTCTTTTCCCCAGACTCCCATATCTTGGAAACTACTGAAGGCAGTTCGACGAAACTTCTGTCCAATATAGAATGTAGTTTGTAGATGTGCCTTTTGTGTGTTTCGATGATCAGGTCCGAAGAAGCGGGCAGCTTCAAATTTCTGTGACAAGATATTCTTACATTGATTTCGTTGTATATGGCGATCCCACCATTATCAAATATAATACATATGATGCTTTAGCAAACTTCACTGCTGAAAAACGCACAGGGGAGAGTTTACAAAATCCATCGATTTTGAGGCTCATTACATCTTTAAATTAGGCAAGCCTATATGGTAATAGAGTTTCTTGATTGGTCTCATTTTTACCCCTCAGCCTGATTGGGCTAAGGGGTATTGTTGTCACCCCGTCTGTCCATCCATCCATCCGTCTGTCCGTCCTCTGTCCGAACTACTGAAGGCAGGTCGACGAAACTTCTGTCCAATATAGAATGTAGTTTGTAGATGTGCCTTTTGTGCGTTTCGATGATCAGGTCCTCGTCTGTCTGTCCATCTGTCCATCTGTATCATGGTTTAATTCCAACATTATGTATTATGGGCCTTCTTGTGGTAAGTTCGCTGCTATGGACAAAAGCCCCATCCAACATTAAGTTTCAGGTCAGGACAATAAGATCACAACTTTACCAATTTAACAATGGGGGTATACTGAATTCCGATTGTCCATCTGCCCGTCTCTTTGTGTCCGTGCATCCATCTGTTCCCTCCTCTGAAATTAATTTCCGGGCAATAACTTAAACACCGTTCAGCGGATTCTTCTCAAATTTAATTTGGTATGCATATACCATACCATTAGGTGTCACCTGAGATTGCATTTCGACCACTTTCGCAAATACATGTAGGTGGCCTCACCTCGTGGTAAAACCCTATGCATTTCCGTGCAATAACTTGAGAATTCTTTTCAAATTTGGTATGTATATACCATGCCACAAGATGTTGCTTGGGTTGGACTCTTAAGGGGCAGAGGGGTTGTAGCACCTCTCGTGCCTCATGTTAGGTCTGCTGCACTTCCATTGAAGGGAATGTGAGTGGGTGTTTCATAATGCATGTTTTCAAGGTGATCTAGAGGCCATGACCACACATGATCCCATCAGCCTGGTGTGAAATTGTCTATCCCTTTCACATCATCAGCATGTATTGCTGGTACATACACTTGATATCAGACTCTGGAATTGAGAAATGTGGTTCACACTTGTAGATGGAATACATTGTGTACAGTTGTCTGCAAATTAAGGAGATACCAATAGATTGTGTAATGTAATAAGCCCTTAATTGCGCAGTTACATGAACCGGGGGTATTAACAGCCCTTTTTACCCCTCGGCCAAAATTTGGCCGAAGCGTATTGTCGTCGTCATGTACGTCCGTCCGTCTGTCCGTCACACCTTTCTCGTTACCAAGATATCTTTAGAACGACTTACCCTAGGCACACCAAACTTGCAGTGCACATCCGTATGCTCGTGACCCAGAACCCTATTGAATCTGGACCTGATTGGTTGGAAACTTTGGCGGCCATCTTTAATTTATGCGAAACCATCACAGCTTTCTTGTTACCAAGATATCTTTAGAACAACTTACCCTAGGCACACCAAATTTGCACTGCACATCCATATGCTCATGACCCAGAACCCTATTGAATCTGGACCTGATTGGTTGGAAACTTTGGCGGCCATATTTAATTTATGCGAAATCATTAATCTTGTGTATCTTAGGTACCATTTCTCTGTTCAGTGTGAAACTTGGTATAGATCATCGATGCATCAAGAAACTTCAAAGGAATGACCAAACCAGTTTCCCGGATTCGGTGAAAACCTTGGCGGCCATCTTTAATTTATGCAAAATCTTTAATGATATATATCTCTGATACCATTCAAGTGTTCTATACGAAACGTGGTATACAGAATCGATGTATCAAGAAATCTGCAATGTATAACCACATCAGTTCCTCTGAGTGGCGGGAAGGATGGGCAGCCATCTTTAATTTATGCAAAATCATTAATGATCTCTGATACCGTTTGAGTGCTCGATGTAAAATTTGGTATATATCATCGATGCATCAATAGACTTACGATAAATGACAGTTCTGGCGTTTCTGATTGGGCGGAAATCTTGGTGGCCATCTTTAATTTATGCAAAATCTTTAATGATGTATATCTTTGATACCATTTCAGTGTTCTATATGAAACTTGGTATACAGCATCCATGTATCAAGAGACTTCCAATGAATAACCACATCAGTTTCTCTGAGTGGTGGGAAGGATGGGCGGCCATCTTTAATTCATGCGAAATCATTAATGATCTCTATCTCTGATAATTTTCAAATGCTCGATGTAAAATTTGGTATACATCATCGATGCATCAACAGACTTATGTAATGAATACCGGTTTCTCTGATTGGACGGAAACATTCAAGGCCATTTCTAATGGCAAAATTTTTCATAATCTGTATATTTCTCACTTGACTGCTTGGTGTTCCTGAAGTCTTGCTTCAAATTGAATACATTATGAATGGCTGGCGCCCAGAGCCGAGGGGTTTTCAGATGCGCAGCTTCGTATTTTACAGTATAAAGCGATTATTTATCTCTCAAAATATGTATGAATGAAAAATTTACATATTTCCAGGTTTGTTTTATATTGATTTCTCAAGTTTCATAACAATTTATCAAGTAAATTTAGTAAAATCACTAATCAAAGAGTCCGTACACTGGGCTCTCCATGTTAAACTAGCATGACTAGCGAAACCAGAAGTGAATCGTGGTCTCCTAAACCACAACATCCTGGTGGTGGTGGTGTAAATTTGGCACTACGAAGCCAGGTATTATGACTATTCATACATCAAGGTGGAATATGTCAAAGGGAAAAGCTACGTTAACATCAATGTGGAAAACAACAACGACAATGCTGTAATGACTTAGTACAAAATGGTGACAAAAATCTTCCGAAAATATCCAGAATTACCTAATCTTGTGGATTTCTCTTTGTTTTGTGTAGAAGGGACAGTGACTGAAGAGGATAGCAGACCACGAATTCTGTGGTATTTATACTACAGTCAGCATAATACAAAGGATGTACTGGTGAATGAGAAGAAACCAGAGAATGTTATCGTAATACCAGGACCTGGAGCAGAAATGGACATGGACTCAGTTGTTTTGGAGGTGAATACAACTAACAGTTTTATTATGGCATGAAAATTATTAATTGTTTTGTGTAATTTATTTTCCAACAAATATATAGTGATGATAACAATTTTATATCCTGTCTGCTCAATTTGAGATCCACAAATGTACAGCATGTAACTGGAACTACATGTACATGTATACGTGTAGTGAAACTTAGATACCGGGAATGTACAACCTTGTGATATTATCAACACTAAATTACTGAATGAAGACTGCTTGTCTATTTTCAAATAGTCTTTCGGGGGGGGGGTGTCATTGGAGGTTTGATGCAAGCTTAAACATTCAATTTGATCAAATTTTTCTTTCTGATACTGAAACTGATATGTTGAAATAATTCTGAAGTATAATAACATGACCGTATTTCAGGCAAAAGAACTTTTCCAAACTATGTGTCCAGATGAGGAATTTCTACCCAAAGCTCCAAACCAAGAGGACATTATATTTGATGATGGACAAAAGACAGGAACTGGAGAAGGATTCCATTCTGACTCCCCAAATGATCATGATGATAGTGTCAGTCCTGGCGAGGATCAATCTGGAGAGACACACACCAGTCAGAACTCTGCACACTCCTGTGATAACAATCTAATGTCCAGTGATGAACAAGGGACAGCATCAGTGACTGAAACATCTAAGGAATTACCGAGCAGCCAGAATGAACATTCAGAGATTGTGTCAGACCATACAGAAACAAATCCACTCTCCATTCAGAACAAGGATAAAGACGCAGAAGTAGATGATGTAGCAGACACCAGCAAATGCAAAACAACTTCAGATTGTGTCACTGAACAATAAGTTATATATAATATTATTCTGTAAGCTGCTTGTACATGTATGTTGTAATGAAAAGAAATTCTTATAAATCAAACTCTGTCCATGCTACATTTAAGTCCTAGAGGAAACTAATCGCGAGAAATAAGTATGAGAATGTTATAAGAGAAACTAAGATTGACCGAGCACGATGTTATAGGATAGCTCTTGCAAACCTTAGATCTGGTTTTGCTCGCTCCGTATTCAAAACCCGAGGCAGCTTGTATTCTGAAAAGAGCTGTCTGCACAATCATTGTTTAGCAAGGCTATCTTTCAAAGCATATCTTTCATTAGTTTGCAGGACATCAAGCCAAGACAACGTGCATTGTTCTGAGATTGGAAAAGTGTTCTAATAATTTATCCAGATTTAAGATTTGCAGCAAGACATTGGTAAGGATTTGCATATGCATGCTGTTTTGTAACAATAAAAGGCCCCCTCTCTCCAACCAAAACAGCTGTGTGTTGCCAAGCTTGGGACTTTGGTGACCCTGCAGACCTTGATCTAAAAACCAACATTTTTAAACAGGGAAAAGTTCCTGGTTAATTGGGATGCTGAATGAAGATTAGAGTGGCTTCTGGGTAATTTCAGAGGTGTCATTTTTAGCCGACGTGCTATTGGGACCGTCTTCACAAAAACCGTTCACTGGCCAATCAGAACAGCCCCTGCCGGCGCTGGCGCTTGACTACCCGGCCAAGGTGTCATTCCGACAAAATAGTTCTGTGTTGCTTTTGATAAAAATGGACTACTGAAGTCTTTCATTCTATCCTCTTCTGGCAGACAGGAATTACGGTCCTGGAGCATCGCTTAAGATTGTATCCTTCGAATGTTGTTTCTTTGGTCCGAGGAATACTTTGCAATCGTTGATACAAGTCAGAAAAAATAGTACCTTGGGGTCAATCTCCACAACACTTCCAATCGTGTTAAAGGAGTACTTACCTTATTTTTGAGTGTGATTATATTTATCAGCAGTCCTATTCCAAACCGTATTATATAAAACTTAAGTTGGTAGAATGCGAAATAAAAGAAATATTGAATATTTTGTCGCTCGCCACGGCGTGCACTGGGCGCCGCCATTACGTGACGTTTTTAGATGAGCGGAAGTGAGTGTATACTCATCTAAAAACGTCACAACGTCATGGAGATTTAAGGTTGATCGTGATGATCATGCCCGCACGAGAAGGAACCCAGTAAATTCACTGACGATTTCAGTAGTTCAAGTGTAATCATGAAAATGTTTACGAACTTAGAAGCATCGTCGTTCAACTCGAATCAGTGGACAGTTGCAGAGGATATTCTTTTAGTTCACCGCTCCGCTTCAAATTTTGTCCAGATTGAATCGGGTATGTCTCAGTTGAAAAACTTGGGTAAGAAATTTTTCAGTGAGCGGAGATAACCTAAACCAATTTGTTTTTAACAATCACCCCCGTGGGATTTGCAGAGCTAGTTGTTCTCTTGAATTAAAACTCGGACCCAAACTCGAAATTCAAATGTCCGTAATTTGAACGGCCCTGGATCGTTAGCCGTGACGTTGTCCTGAATTCTGACGTCATCAGTCACGTCATCCCGCAGGCAACATGGCGGCGCCCACGTCGACCTCAAAGCGGAAACATGGCTCCACAAATTGTAATAAAAATAATAGGTTATCGCCCTCAACGTCAGTAAAATAGTTGGTTATATTTCTTTAAGAGTCTAACCTTTGTAACAAGAACAAATATAAAATAAGGTAAGTACTCCTTTAAAACAAAAGACTCAAAATGTCAGAATGCGACATTAGACTGGTTGCCTCTCTTGTTTTTCCATACAGAGAGGAATACACAAGGAGGCAACCAGTCGATACGAACAGGAGCAGAGATGAAGATGATTGTGCTTTCATGTGAGGAGAATGATTTCCTCAGACGTCATTTTCTTCCACAACAATAATTTTGATCTCACTTTGTTTTGTTTTACCTTGATTTGCTGTAGTTATATTTTATGATATATGCCATAATTTGTCATAGTCGAAGACCACGATTCGATCGCTTGAACGTCAGGAAATTAGCCTCGACCGAAGTTACAATAACAACACAACAGTGGTAACGGAGAACAACAGCAACAACAAACCCCACATTTGCATTCCACCTGACCAGACGTCGTTTTTGATTTATTGCTTGGAGCCATCTTGGAGATTGAAATAAAATTGAATTGGTGTGACATCTTGGAGATGATCATTGGGAATTGATTTGCTGATTTGAAAATATTTTTTTAATTGATGATACTGTGGCCCGATACTGTTCACTATAGTAGAGGGATTCTCACCAGATATTGAATTGTTGATAGTCTAATTATCTTGAAAAACACATATTTAACTTCCGTAAAAGTCCGCCATATTCTTCAGCTCAGATATTTTGCCTCAAAATTCCAAGATTCAAAGCTGAAAGAGGCAAAATAAGTTTGGGATTGTCAAATATGGGCATTGATTTTATGCATTGTAGGCTTATAGTGGGGACTTTCGCTCCTGTAGTTAACCACATTCTGTTAAAGAAAGCAATAAACAATTTTATATCAGAAACCTGAAAATGAAAAAATTGAGACATTTCGCCTATTTCTTCACTTTGTTTTTGTGTATTTTCCTCCAGTCTGCATATTTTTCCAATGGTTACTGTGTTAAGCCAACAACATTTAGATCAAGATACACTGTATTGCCAACCGATTTCACCAGTTGCACCAGAGACCTGTAACACTATGTATATACTCGTTTAATTCTTTCCAATGATGAGGAACTAAATCCTTGACCATACCATGGTCGGTCACCATCAGTCATAATTTCTGCAAACTATCACCAGGGAAGTAATTGAGTCTCAGCGGATTCCAGAGGACGTCGGTGTCTTTGTAATTGTTTTTTTTCTCTGCCTGAGGGCATTCCGAAACACATGGACGAAAGCTCACTTGAACACAATTTTGCACTGTGGTGATGAATTGTATAGGTTTGTTCTTTTCTCTGGTACACAACCCATTTTAAAGTCTCCCGGCCGCATTGCACTGGTGGACAAAAACACACGCTACACGTACACTTTCATCAACATGGCCGCCACGGCGTCATGTTTTGATCTTAGTTGTTTACTATAGTACTTGTCAGTAATTTACACCAGAAGTTCCATTTCACAAAAATCTTCCACAGCTACCCAGTAGACAAACAGAGTTATCTCCACTTATGCCGATACAGAGCAGTTGGGATATAACCATCTGGGTCATCTATACGCGGCAAGACTGACCCTGGGATCGTGTGTATCCATTTTCGGCAAATGCAAGAGCGAATTTCCCGAAATCAATACCACGGGACTTCGTCAGCTAAAGTCTACCGACGTAACCCCAACCCAACCCGCCATTTTCGACTCGTGTGCTATCCTACTATCCTAAAATTACAGATCTGCAACACCTCTTGCATGATACGAAAGTTATTCATACCTATATATTTTATAAGCCCAGGCAATATCTGTTTCCGAAGTGGTATAAAAACCTGTAATTTATCAGATTTCTCTGCCGGATGAAGGCCGAAAAGAATACGGTAAAGTATCGGATATCGCTCCGCGATAATGGAGACACACGATTCGCAAGCCATCTTATGATGGCGAAGTGTACGCAAATGTTCGGATAATCGCACACTTTTAATCTCCGTCAAAGGTTGCATGTTGTCCAGTAGACTCAAAAAAAGATGGCAATCAGGGCCCTTGGCCCTCTCGTTTCAAGTGGTATTGTGTTGATTACAACACCTCTGAACAGAATGAGAGAACGTTTGATATAGCCGCATCCTTTTATTTATAGAACGCAATATGGTATACATGTAGTTTGACACAGAAGATATTTATCTAATATGAAAATGTTGCAGTATTTGCTTCATGACCATCACTTGTCCAAGTACAGTACATCATGAAACAATTAGAAGAATGGACATCTTTCACACTAAATGCAAACAGACTGCATGGCAGAGATTTGCCGGTCTTAAATTCGTTTGATTTATTTCCTCGATAATTCTTGCATTTAAAGCCGTGTCTAAAATGTTGAGGTCTATTGGACATCACTGAGGAAAAATTAATCGTACTGTTGGCAGGATTACTGTTCATTTGACTGTCTCAGTAGGAGAAAAAAAAGACTCCTCCAGTCTTTCATGTACAGCAGACAAAATCTGGTCTGTTATTTTGGATGTGTAACGATTTCCCAAAAACAGCATTGCTAATTCAGCGACTGTCAAAATCAAGTGTTTCTCCCTTCTTCATTTCAAGATATATCTGAAGGAATCACCCGACACCAAGCCTTGCCAGACCTTCATATATTCTGGGAGATTACATTATGCTACTTATTCAACCCACCCATTACCGTCAGTGGGTCCCAAGCACTGAGCCATACCCACTATCTCCTAAAATAAGTCTCGCCCGACTCCATAGCCTCGTATATACTGGGAGCTTACATCATGCTACACTTTTTCAATTAATTATCTGACCTCATACAGAAAAGACCGCTTCTGTTTAGATATGCATGCATGCTCAGGCTTTCATCCACTTCCTGAATCACTTGATTTTTATCTCTGAGTAAGGCAGTATGATATTCCAATATATGCTGATGCATAAAAAATAAACATTTATAAACAATGTTACTATTTATAACCAAATCAAACCTGCTTTGCTTATGCCTAATCTCCATTAGGAAGAACAATACAAACTGTTAAAAACGGAAGTTAAAACCAAAAGTTGTCTCCCCCTGGGGAGTTGTCTGGCCCTAGGGGAGCTCTCTCTCATCCCAGCGAGGTTACTATATAAGCTCTGCTCACGCCATTCATATCCTCTTTCTCATTGTAATAATCCGAGACCTGTAGTGTGCAAGGCCGTGGAATGAGGGGAAGGAAGGGAGGGACAATCAAAGCAAAGCAGGTTTGATTTGGTTATAAATAGTAACATTGTTTATAAATGTTTATTATTTATGACCCAAATCGTAAACCTGCTTTGCTTATGCCTCACTACCAACATATGGAGGTGGGCACCTCGGCCTTGTTGTAGCTCCAATAGCAGGCTGAGTAACCGCTGAGATGACACAGACATGGGCATAGACATGACACATTAATACTCAACAAGAGGAACCCTGGTCGGTGACGCAGTGGGTGTCTCCATCCATGTAGCTGTGATCGTGGATGTGGTACACAATATTACCAATGCGAAGGAACTCCGGCCTTGAGGCGCTGTGAGTATTCGAATGGTAAGCAATGTATGAACAGGGAAGAGGCGATCTACCTGCTATCCGCAGCATACACGGTGTCCATCTTACACCACCCTCAGTCCACAAGCCGTCTTATGTCAACTCTCTGTACTTTAGTCCTTGAAGCTTGATCAGGTCTTGTAAGGTGAGTTGCGAGTTGACAGCGGTTGCCCTGAGTCTACTCTCCGTCTTACGTCAACTTTCTGTACTTTAATCCCTGTTGCTGACACTGGTAACCTGAAAAAAACATAGTACTCACAAAAGTGTCAGTTCTTTGTACGTTGAACTTGTGAGTTTGACTCCTAGAAGAAGGTCATAGCTTTAACCTGAAATGACACAAGCAAATCTGCAGTAAAGGCAAAGATTAAAAGTCACAATTGTGTCAGGCCTTAATTGATGACTTGAGAGATGGCGGCTGGCAAACTGACCTATTACTTCTCTTAGGTGACCTAAAATGATCACAGATATGACAATAATTCTCAACAAAAAGAACCCTGGTCGGTGACGCAGTGGGTAATTATGGAGTAGTAATAGAAGTTACTTATCTTTTGAGTGTCTTCATCCATGTAGCTGTGATCTTGGATGTGATGCACAATCTTGCCTTCACGAAGGGGAACACGGGCGCAGAGGCAGCTGTGAGTATTCGAAGGTAAGCAATGTATGAACCGGAAGAGGCCTTCTACCGCCTTCGTAGCACACACGGTGCCCAACTCTGTGATCGTGGATGTGGTACACAATTTTACCAATGCGAAGGAACTCCGGCCTGGTGGCGCTGTGAGTATTCGAATGGTAAGCAATGTATGAACAGGGAAGAGGCGATCTACCTGCTATCCGCAGCATACACGGTGTCCATCTTACACCACCCTCAGTCCACAAGCCGTCTTATGTCAACTCTCTGTACTTTAGTCCTTGAAGCTTGATCAGGTCTTGTAAGGTGAGTTGCGAGTTGACAGCGGTTGCCCTGAGTCTACTCTCCGTCTTACGTCAACTTTCTGTACTTTAATCCCTGTTGCTGACACTGGTAACCTGAAAAAAACATAGTACTCACAAAAGTGTCAGTTCTCTGTACGTTGAACTTGTGAGTTGACCTAGAAGAAGGTCATAGCTTTAACCTGAAATGACACAAGCAAATCTGCAGTAAAGGCAAAGATTAAAAGTCACAATTGTGTCAGGCCTTAATTGATGACTTGAGAGATGGCGGCTGGCAAACTGACCTATTACTTCTCTTAGGTGACCTAAAATGATCACAGATATGACAATAATTCTCAACAAAAAGAACCCTGGTCGGTGACGCAGTGGGTAATTATGGAGTAGTAATAGAAGTTACTTATCTTTTGAGTGTCTTCATCCATGTAGCTGTGATCTTGGATGTGGTGCACAATCTTGCCTTCACGAAGGGGAACACGGGCGCAGAGGCAGCTGTGAGTATTCGAAGGTAAGCAATGTATGAACCGGAAGAGGCCTTCTACCGCCTTCGTAGCACACACGGTGCCCAACTCTGTGATCGTGGATGTGGTACACAATTTTACCAATGCGAAGGAACTCCGGCCTGGTGGCGCTGTGAGTATTCGAATGGTAAGCATGTATGAACAGGGAAGAGGCGATCTACCTGCTACCGCAGCATTACACGGTGTCCATCTTACACCACCCTCAGTCCACAAGCCGTCTTATGTCAACTCTCTGTACTTTAGTCCTTGAAGCTTGATCAGGTCTTGTAAGATGAGTTGCGAGTTGACAGCGGTTGCCCTGAGTCTACTCTCCATTTCACGTCAATTGTCTGTACTTTAGTCCCGGTCTTTGTACGTTGGACTCTTGAGATGACCGAAGGTGACTCAGCTGAGATGATCTGGAAGAAGGTTATAGCTTTAACCTGAAATGACAAGCAAATCTGCAGTAAAGGCAAAGATTAAAACTCATCATTGTGTCAGGCCTTGATAGATGACTTGAGAGTTGGCGGCTGGCAAGCTGACCTATTACTTCTCTTAGGTAATCATTTAGTATGTGGACATAAAAATTTTGAATAGCAGCAATGAAGCCGTAAGCTGGTTGACTGTATAGGCTTACAGCACACTAAAACTTACCCAAAGAGAACCCAGGTCGAAGACGCTGAAGATACTCGTGGATTAAATCAAAAACTTGATTGTAAATGTGGTACACCATACTCAATAGAAGGGAAACCCCGGTCGAGGAGACGCAGTGGGTGTAGTAATAACCATGTCTAAACCATACTCACCGATGAGACGGGTCTTGTAAGTTGGCTGACTGACCTATTGAGGTGATCATGTAGTATGGTGGACATATATGACTGAAGATGATGCAGCAAGCTGGCTGACTTGCTGCGCTGATGAGAAATGCCCCCCCCCCCTCTTTTTTGCAAGTTAATTGACCACGTGCTGGGCAGCCACCAGCGGCCCAAACGTGATCATTCTATCTGATTACACTGACATATCTCTCAGATAGAAATTGGTGAACATAGAATTTGCCGTCCATGCACAGGACTGGACAATGTCATGGAGGGACAAGTTCATTCATAAAGGCCATGACGTAGCAATGGCACGAATTTCATGAGAAGAAGCAGTAGATAATAGTGGGGGAGTGTTAATGGCAAAATGATATGACCACTTTATGGTCTTCCTCAACCACGAAGCAATGGTATTCTTAGTAATGTCACGCACTGCAGACGGTCGAAGAGACAGGAATAATATACGACGAGAGCCCCGACCGGGATCGGTACGAGTGAGATAGTGGCGTATGGCTCGAACAGGGCATAACAGAAGGTCGTCTTCAAGGTCACGGTCTGATAACGCAGGAATGGAGTACAAGCGCTGAGCACACGGACCTAAGCGAACAGACTCATTTTGGCGACGAACTCAGGAATGGGTCGAAAGGAAATGCGAGACCAATCCGCCGTCCAGGTCATAGATGATCTCTCAAGAGCATGAAGTTCAGACACTCTAGACGCCAAAGCAAAAACCGCCAGCAAAGCAGTCTTGTAGGAAACAGCTTTGAGAGAGGCGGACTGTAAAGGTTCAAAGGGCGGACGAATCAGAGCACACAGAACCACACCAATATCCCATTTCGGTAACAGCTGGCGAGTACAGCGAGACTGTAAAGCGAAAGCCTGAATGAGCGCAGAGATATTGTCGTTTAGACTAATGACGATGCCGGAAGAAAAACGTAAAAACCCTAGCCCAAGCAGACCGGAACCCTTAAAAGGTGCTGATTTGAACTTCATATCACGATAAAGGTGAAGGAGGAAGTCAGCTACAGGGAAAATAGAGGCAGAGTCAGGATAGGCATCAGATTCTCGGCACCAGGACGAATAAATCCACTGAAGTGACCGAACCCGAAAAACGAACGTAATGAGTAAGGTCCTGTATAGAAATGAAAAGCCCTATAAGTTGATGACAGAACTATAATGCCAAAGTCTAAAAAACTGGTCCAACGGTCTATACGGGGACGAAGTACTTGATGGAGAGAGTCGAAAAACTGTCCCCCAAAGTAACGACGAACCTAAGTAAACCTCGATGTGAAAGCCCCGAGATGAATTGATACAAGGGGAAGGTTGACTCCGAACGGAAGGACTTCCACTCCCACCGACGACTGACGATGGTGAATCGTAGGAAACGCCGAAAACGAGGATGAATGGATATAAAATATGCATCTCGCAAAACGATGGAGGTACAGAAGAAATGACGTGAAGAACGGCGTTATGGTGTACCGGAACGTCTAACAGATGTACGAGAACGACGCACAAGTGTATGAGAACAACGTGACGGCGTAATGGAACGTCGTCAAGGTGTAACAGAATGACGTAATGTGAAAAACGGGAGAAACGATGTGTGCGAAAAACGGCATAGTGATTTCCCCATTTGCTTCAACATAATGTACATACACGCTCACAATGGAGCAGGATACAACCTTATAAAAGTACGAGAAACGACGTAGAGGTGTACGAGGACAACGAGACGACGTAGTGGAACGTCGTTGAGGTGCGAAACGAGAAAGGCGTTGCAAACAGTAACCCCGAACTCGAAAAATCACAGTGGAATCCAAACAAAAACAGCCGTAGTATGCGAAACTGTAATGAAATTAGAAACGCAGAGGAGATGAACACATTAAATGTTCCTAGCGTTAATCACAAACGTAACTCCGCCTGGTAGTAACATCACCGACATCCAGACAAAGAGATTTCCACGTAAACTAGAAAGATCCTCAAAAGAATTTAAAAATTCCCGAAGAGAGGAAATACATTTGAAGTCTCTCGCCGGCAGATAAAGTAAGGTCATTAAAATTCAGAATTTGAAATGACCTAACACGAACAAGCTGTCGAGAAGAAAAAACGGTAAAGAACATTGCTAAAGAGCAGTCTGTTGTTCTTGTAGACTGTACCGGTAATCATACTCGGTAGAAAAACTATAGAACACTTCACAAATTTGTGTGTCATCCTTGCGCAGGGCTCAAAATACAAGAAGACCGCTCGATGAAATAGTCTAATGCTGTCCCATGCAGGCAGAAGATTGAGAAAACTTCAGGCTTGATCCTTGCCCGGCCAACAGACCAGGAGAAGATCAATAAACACTCCACATGTCGTCGAACGAGAGTATTTCTAAAGATTTCCCGGAGAAATACACTCACACTCAAGCTAATAATTATAAATTTCTCAGAGAGAAGAAATAAAATTAATGCTCAACCCAATCTGAATTGTAAGTGTAATTCAGTATACAAATGGGACCAATTTGGTGTGAAAAATAAATATATCACAATGTCTAGTAACAGAAATTTGTGTTTCAAAGAATAGCACACTTTCACAATAAACAAACACGTGATCTCTTTTGTTGTTCAACACACCCTTAATTACATAAAGAGAGTAGTAAAGAAGCTCATTAAAATGTAACAAAGAGTTGTGTATAGGCTTGAGTTGTGGCGACGAATACAAACGCCACAACAACGTAAGCATGAAAGGCAGAGAAAAACCTCTGTAAGTTCTCTCTTGATCACAGGATATCAAATAAACATAATAATACTTGATATAACAAGAGATTACATTTTGGTAGGAACAATGAACTGAATGCATGAAAGTGAAACTACCAAAAACTGCAAAGTCCGAACAGAAGAACAACAACAACATGGAAATTGACGGACTGCTTATAAAGAATCGGATCTCCCCGGCGGGGAAAACGAACTTCTCGCGTCAGGCGGGGATACTTTTCACTATACTACTGAAGATTTACACAAAATTCAATGCATAAATTCGTGAATCAACGAAGCAAAATCCTGTTCGTTTATCGTACAGATCCCGACAAAAATATCCCAGCCGCAATAGGCTTACATACTGACCGATAACAAAACGGGGTCGCGAGAGCCCGGGCTTAGGAGAGAATCCTTGTTGTCCAAACAAAGAAACGAGTTTGAACAAGTCATACCACTTATACAAAGTCCCACATCTAACACAACGGACCGAAACTCATTGTTCGTGTGGAGACCGCGATATTGAATACACACTGTCTAGCATCACGCATGACTGTGTTCTTAGTTGAGCGTGGGATTTCATATTGACTTTTAGAAACATCGTCGGACGTTCATTTCAAGATATAGAAAGATCATGGCTAAAATTTTGAAATCACGACAAGAGCAAATTATTTTGGCGACTTGCGTCCTAAGACACTAAACACGTGGCTGACGGTAACAAAGGAGACCTTTACACGCAAAACAAACCGTGTGAGGGTCTAAGCGAGTCAAAAAATTGCCCACACGAGCGACAAAATTTAGAAACAACCGGGATAGAAATGTCAGACAAAATTATCCCAGAAATATTATTTATTTAACCGCAATAGAAGTACAAGTTTAGGAAAAAGGTTTATTGACCTTCTCCTAGATTTAAACCGTAAAGGTCGACAAACGACGATGTTTATTCCTATTGTAAGAACCAGCCGGTGAAAGACCAATTGACAAAGGAGTAGGTGAGCTGACATGCGGTGAAGTCGAATTCTTTTGTCCGATGGAGACAATGGAACGCTGTGCCTGGATCTAGAGGCCTTTGTTGGCTTGGACAATGAAACCGGTTTGACAGGGACTCCAGACAGAGCAATACCGGTCGAGGCCAGACTGTCTAGCAGCTGATCGTTATCTTCACGTACAACGGTACCACTCGGTGGAATATTTACAGACGCCGATGATACAGGACTTTGAAATCTATGTGACAAATCTAAACCTACACCTCCGAGATCCTCGTTGGATTTCATGTCATCCACAAGCGCAATTCCCAAAAGACGCCTATCGACCTCCGATAGAGTCGGATCCTCAGAGGTACGCAATAAATAAGCACGTCACGCCTGGGCATATTTCCTTCCAGGTTGACGAATCCCACAACAAACACTCCGCACACGTGGCTTGCCGATAGCACAAATCCTTACAAGCAAAACAAACCGTGTGGGCGTCCAAACGGGACAAAACTTGCCCACACGCACGACAAGAATTAAAAATCGGAACAGAAACCTCAGACATAATTAATGCAAGAAGATTTTCCGAAAAAGAAACACAAGTCAAGCAAAAAGGATATAACCATCGGTTACAACAACACAGCTGTATTGCTTTAACACTTCCTTGATGTGCACTACACGAGTACAAACAGAGAAAGAGGATATGAATGGCGTGAGCAGAGCTTATATAGTAACCTCGCTGGGATGAGAGAGAGCTCCCCTAGGGGCAGACAACTCCCCAGGGGGAGACAACTTTTGGTTCTAACTTCCGTTTTTAACAGTTTGTATTGTTCTTCCTAATGGAGATTAGGCATAAGCAAAGCAGGTTTACGATTTGGGTCATAAATAGTACATTAATGACAAGTCATTTCTTGTACCCAAAATTAGTTTGTAATGGATGCTTCATAATAAGCACATCTGGCTGAAATGTCATTTATCATGTCTATCATATAACAATATGAAATAAAAAACAAATGCATTTACCAGAGCAGAAATTCCTTTATTTAGTAAAACTAATGGGCATGTGTATACATGTACATAACTGGAGGCCAAACAGTCTGGAATGCACTATCAAAATATTTCAGTCTTGATAAATGAAAATCCAAGATGAAAGACAGCTGTCGCCACTCGTTCTGTTAATTTTGCAGGTTGAGAGCTTAATGAAATGACAGAAGTGATTTTCAGAAATTTGTGCCCCAATAAGAAACTTTGGACAGAATTTCGGTCTTATCAAATTAGGCGCATTCTCTCTCTTCTGGAGCTCTGGCTGAAATAAGTGTATTTCGAGCATTATTCATGAGTAATGTCGCGCATCTCAAACCATGTGACTTATTGTAGGCAATTTTTTTTCTTCAGCCTCAACTTCCGATACAATTGTGGGATAATGCGCAGGCGCACAGAGAGCTTGCATGTTCGTATCCAAATGAAGAATTCAAAATTTAACCACATGCCACACACAGCAACTGTGATAGGATACCTAGGGACAACTGTCAATACCCGTCAGAGGGTCCTTGCATGTGACCGCATCTACCGGAGAGCTAGTGCAGGGCATCACTGTCATCGGGGGTGCATTAACCCCAATATTCTTGGTGGGATAATGTATTTCCTGAGATTTAAGTATTAGTTATGATTATCCTGAGGTTGCTCTGAAATGGGACTGGATCATGAAGTTGTTTCATATAGTCAGGGTACAGGCACATATTGGAAGTACAGTGCATATCCATTAATCAATATTCACATCTATGACCTAAGATTTCTCTCCTGTAACACTGTACAGCCATCATGTACACCTTCTTAAGCTACAAGAATGCCATGCGTGGTCTACAGCATTTACTACTGGAGACCTTGCGCCAGATTCATCCTTTAATACAGCAAAAGTACATGTACATTGTATCATTGTTTTACTAAAGCGTTACTAGTCCATCCATTTAAATTAGTTGTCAAAGTTGGGGGGGGGGGGGATTTGGCTTAATGTCACACTCAAGTTTGTTTCACTCATATGGTGACAGTCAGTTTGGCTGGTGGAGGAAGCCGGAGTACCCGGATAGAACCACCGCCCGTCGGCAAGTAACTGACAAACTTTCACACATGGACTGTCAAAGTTGGGGATTCAAATATGCCCACACACTGGAAAGATTTAATATTTGTGATTGGTTTGCAACAATTGCCCCTTAATTTAGTTCTAAAGTTAATCACTATAAATTATAATGAACATTCTATAATATAGTACGTATCCTATAATAGTTTCAGAGTTACCACAAATACAATGTAATGACTACTTCAATTCAACCGATTGATAAATATTTCTATTTGACTTCTACTGTATATACAAAGTTAAATCACAGATTGAATTTCATCACAAAGAGGTTTAACAATCTCATCTGATCTTTACATACTCCCACGGTAAGTCTTCAGTTCAACATCAAGTTATTTCAGCAGTGACTTTACATAGACCAATTTCAATACATTTAAATGAATAATACAGACAAAACCAAATGGCCTGACAGAGCTGTTAATCTGCATGAACAGTATCATTTTTATAAATAATAAAAGACGTCATAGTTACCCAGTTTTCTTGATCTAAGATGAAATTGATCAATTAACAAAAGTTGTTTATTCTTTACACACAGGATAATCTTGATATCGCTAAAAATTTATTTACCTAAACTGACCTTAATGAACACTATGAGCTGGATTTTTTTGCCATTTGGAGGTAACTGTTGAAAAACTTTCGACCACTTGTCTTGCATATCTTGTGTACTTCATTCACCATATTATTGTACAACATTTTTACAAGAAAACATATGATAAACTTTCTTGGAAGAGCTTTGAAATATGGTATAGATATTACTGGCTAGTTCATCAGTTAATATAGTTCCTGTAATGGTTCATTTTTCTTCAAAACATTGCACAGAATCAGAAATTATAAATTTCTTACAACAAACTGTTGGTCATGTATATGATAAAATTAAATACTTTGAATCCTACAAAATATTTTTTTTTAATTCTACCGAGGTTTATGGTAATTTGATATGAAAGGAAATGTAGTAAATAAACAATGAAAAGAGGACATATTATCTGTATAATATAACATGAATATAAATAATCTCATAATATTTTTAGATGTCCAGTGTCCTTGGTACATGTATGACCTATATTGTTTGGCATGGAACAACGAGATCATCTAAGTAAGTTAAAAACTCTACAGGTTTGAATAGATCAAAGGTATTTCTTTTCTATATTACATCTTCAACTGTATTCAGTTAATATGTACATAAGTGCAGAACCAGGCAAGACAATATTATATTTCCATTCATCATACTTTTCTGCCAGTTCCAAGCTCTCATATTATTTACAGTTGGATATATATACATCTAAAATACACACCAGTTACAGATTGACCATCACTAGTATTTAAGTGGGTGAATATATGTATAAGCAAGCAGGTGGGACTTGTTAATTTCAGCTGATAGCCAGGATATCTTATCATGATCCATGGCTATCTCAGTAAGTTCATGGTCCTAAAACCTTGATGACATTGATCTCCCTGTCAATCATGTGATGAATTGTACATCCTCCTGTGATCACCCAGAAATCAAACCATGCTTACATGTAGGTAACACGACATCAATTTAATTGTCAATGTAAAGTACAAGTGCCGCCAGGCGGGAAATCCCGAATGTAACTACAAAATTAACCATAGGTCTACACGACTTGCTCTTTCGGCTGTGCCAGTCCCGGGATCTCGCATTGGTAATCAAGCTGATGTGTTACATGAGGGAGGTGGCAGAGTAATTGATTTGTATTATGATCTGCACCTGTCGTTCAATTGTCATGGATGGAAGAGGAATAAAACGTCGTCAAGTTTCAAGTCCACTAGAGTAATATTGCGGACGACAGGTCAGGCAAAGCGTGGACCTCAAGTACATTACCATGTCAGTCCTTACGTGATAGCCAAACAAACTCTGACATTTGTATGTACAACAGGATAACAGATTGAACAAATATACTTGTGTATGCTAGACTTTTCAATAAGACAGAATATTCTACCTTAACTTTATGGCTATATATACATGTGTATTCACACAGTTGGAGACAGATGTTCTGGAGTGAATGTTAGGATTGTACATTTCCATATGTCCCATGGGGCGGGCGGTATAACTTCGGAAATGACAACAACTGAAGACTGTTAAAGGCGTATTTCCTTACACCTGTGTTCTTGAAAGTGTTTTCTCGTCGTACCCCTTCACTGAAAAGGATGAATAAATATACCAGTTGAGATAAGTCAAGTGAGGAACATCATTTATTATTTCAATTCCTTCTGTGTTTGATAGATTTTTGTTACAGAACCAAATGTAAATTCTTCTACGATTCAGATAGACAAACCGATATATTATCTGTTGTGAAGAGGATTGTTTTTACCTCCTAAAACAGTCGAGAGCTTGTGTGAAGACATGGGAGGCGAGACCGTGATTCTGTTGTAAGATCTGAGCCTGTTCTAATGTCACTGCCATTGAAGTCCTGTCCTTCCCACTCTTACAGCAAGTAAACCTCAGTCCATTCAACTTCCTGCACATCTACAACATACCAAGGAACAATCAAAGATAAGTCCAGCTGATCAAGAATGGCTCTTTAAATTACATTGACAAAGGTTGTCACAAATATGTGTTGAGTTATGAACTACATGCTCCATGAATACAAGTATACTAAAGAAGCTTTGCCCTTCAAAGAGCAATACACAGCATGGTTATCGAGACCACATGTATACCTTGGTCAAATGATATCAGTTCTCACCTCAGCAGCTATCCAGAGTATTTCCACGTTTTTGCTCTTCTTAGTCATGACGTTATAGTAGAGTTGTCTCCCCAGATCCTCCAGACTGCCAGCCTGAGGCTTACCTACATCTGTTTATATAGAAAATATATGTGATATACTTGTACACTCGATGTTCTGATCAATTGGGGGACATGTTCGATTAATCGAGATGTACATATTCACAATGGCTTTGAGATAAACTAATAAATTTAGCTGAAACTGGGAGAACACATCTTCACATTTCAAGTTAAAACTACACTAACGTTCCATCATTTACCTTGACTTAGTGAATTGGGGTCAATTGTTCAAACTGTAAACGCATGTGACCTCATATAGAAAATCTAAAGATGAGCTTGCCAACTCCATGCAGCGCAGATTTTCTTTGATGTCTGTGTGATTTCCAAATATGTCAAGTGGGGGTTGTATTGATTTTCAAACAGGAAAATGTGCATTGAATTTCAAGGAGGTCATACAGTTGTATTTCTCCTAATATGGATCATGGCATACATGTATATAGAGCTATGGCATCACCAAACCGAGTTCTGATCAGAAAATGTGTATTGTTCAGCCAAGGTAACACATTTAATACTTGACTTGGGTATGCAAAGATGAGAGTACAGAACTGGGAAGCCTATCAGTTCTCCTTGTTTGATCTCGATCAAAAGGTCATGGTTTTTTAGATTGACAACTGTTCAGCTCTCGGTCCATGCACACCACATGTATGTGAGCAGACACAATTAGATAGACAGATATTTATTCACCAATAATTATGTACTAACATTTAAGAAAAAAAAAAACATGGTAAGTATGTGATACTAGAATGAGAACAGGCTACATTTCCATGAGATAAATAGCGAGGATGATAATATAGATAATATAGATCTAAGCTGAAAGAGAAGTTTGATCCATTCCCGTGGTCCTGCTACTCTTAAAGGTATAGAGAGAAAGATTTGACAGCTAGAAGGGCCTGTAAAGGTTAATTTTTGGTTCCTTGTTTAATATTGGTGCACTGCAGAAAGTTTTGTAAAATAATCTTGAAGGCGTTTCTGTATAATTTCAGCGAGATACATGAAAGTATGTACCACACTAAGGGGGACATATAGATTGAAATGGAGAACAATAAAATCTTCGTTGATATGCAATGCATATGAAAGGCGTTCCTTTAATAATTGCCAATTCTACCACATGTTTGTTCCTTTGTACAGGAGTCCTGGGCTGAGGAGTAATGTAACTACAGATGAGCACTAATGAGTCCGCATTAACAAAATGTGATTAGAAACATCAATGAAACGGGGTCACTGCAATGAGGGGGTTGAGTACTGACCTGGATTACCCACAATATCCAGGTAGTCCTGATGATACAGCTGTAATATCCTCGTGTTTGTACTGTTTACCTCATCCTGGAGGGATGTATCCCCAAACCTGGAAGTGCATGAGTCATGTACAATAATGAAACTCCTGAATAGGTCTATTGCAATCAATCTGATGGTCTTTGAAAGCCACAGTTGTAATATAGGTCATCCAGTGACCAATACATGTACCCAGATTATCAGATTGATTAATCAAAACTGTCAACTGTCATCTGGTCAACTTACTTGTCTGCGAATGTCGCCTGCTCATTGATGCCGACAGTGAACAAGACAGGTGTGACCTTGATCAGATGACCTTTCTGAAGTTCTTTAGGCAGGAGCTTGGCCATGTTACTGGAGACAGGCACCTTCACTATGAGGGCATTTCTACAACACACAGGCAATATATATTTTTAAAGTACTATCAGCCGTCTAAGGAATCATACAGAATTGTGATCCTGATAATAAGTTATACAGTTTGCCACAAATGGATGTATGTGCATGTGCCACTCATAAACATCAGTGACCGTGTGATGTGATCACAAATTCTACCACCTGAGAAGCTTGACATAGCTGTGTTCAGTTCACAAGGCTTTGGAACGCTGCTTGCATTGGTCGCCGACAGGTGGTGCTGGAGGTTATGGGACATGGATGCTTCTTGCAACATCGCCATTGTCATAATTAACTTCATTGTTTGTGATGTTGACGATGTGCTAGCTCACTGGTTCAGCCACATAAGACCTGTGGCATCACGTAGCATGAAAACTAGCAGCGGTTCTCCTTGAGATCTGTGTATTGTTTCTGTTTAATCCACTTGCAATATTGAAATGTGGATGCCAATGATTGATGGTCCTGGTATATGATTAAGCTCAGAAAAAATAATATATGTACACAATAATGTAAAATGTACTATTCACAGCAAGGAAGCCACTAAAAGCAAGCAAACAACAGAATGAACTACAGGTACTGTATTTCTTCAATAAATTGTCATGAACAGTGTGAAATTCAATTCCATATTACATGTTTTATCTCTTGAAATGTCAATTTATTAAATTGCTTTTGAATAAAAGTAGCAAGGGTGGCAAGTGTTTACCATAGATGTAACAGACCAACCTTGGGAAACACATTAATGATACTGGACATGCTGGAATACATATTGTGTCAATAAAAAGTCTGGTAAATCGTGCCAATAACGCAAAGGCTGCCAACCTGTTTATATCAGGGAACTGTCCCAGCTTGGTGGAGCTATTAGAGATGCAGAGAAAGTGGAAAAGAATGATTAAATAGAGATGAAGTATATGTGAAACAATTCCTGACAAATGACACAACATAAACATGTATGATGAAAATAGTGAAAGGATCTAGGAAGACTTGTCATCCTTTTGTACATTACTTTAATTAAACGTAATACAACCTGCCAAATACAAGTTTTATTGGATCTTTTTTTTATAAACTTTCTGTAAACGAAATAAACCTGACACACACAAAACATTAGATTGACCAATCAGTTGCTTGTGTGGTGATATTGCATGATGTGTTGCAATTTCTCACATGGTCCATAATAAAGTACAGCTGCTATATATCTACATGTACATGTCAGCCGTCAGTCCTATGGCAATCTGCAACTGCTGAGGTAAAAACTGTGGTAGAAACAGTTCACCTCGGCAAAGTTTAATATCTGTGGGTTATTTCAGCACCACAATATTTTTGCCAAGGCAGATTTCCTGAATTGGGAGTGCTGCACATGCATGAATAAATAGGTTAGTAAATCAGAGCCCAAGGTTACACCACACCAGGACTACTGGCAGAAACTGATGCCACAGATTAATACAGCTCAAGCGATGTAGATGTATAGCATCTACAAGTATAGAATATAATTAAATCTGTATAATATTGCAAGACCGAAATATGTAGACATTATAAACTGCTCCATCTGAACATCACCATGATTACAACATTTAGTACATCTCCATCTGGGTTTCCTCCAATATAAATTGGGAACAACAGATTGACTCTGATGAGTTTATAGCTTCACAGGTAGCAGAATTTTGTTTTTGCCTATGCTAAACTATGGAGGATTATTTCTGACTAGTGATAACTGGCAGTTATTTTCACAAAATGGATGCATAATTATTCCAAGTGGAATTTTAGTGGACAAATTTTTCATCAGAAGTGGGACTTTCGTCTGCCATATCTCATTAACCACTTTGAGTATTATGATCCCAATATAAACATCATTCTTGTCAGAATTCTGATGTCGAAATGAATCTGGAGAGGACCTACATGTATTGACTGTGAGTCTTTTTGTGGCCACAATATGCATTTATAAGCCTAATGGAATATAAAATAGTAGGTCAATTTGAATCATATTTACCATACCCGGGGGGGGGGGGGGGGGGGGAAGGACTTTTTGGGACCGCAATGTTATAAGTCCTATCTTAGATAGCAGCAGTCCAACATTTAACATGGCCGGTATAGAATTAGCTCCCCCCCCCCCTCCCCACACTTTTTGGGACTGCAATGTTATAAGTCCTATCTTTGATAGCTCCAGTCCAACATTTAACATGGCCAGTATAGAGTTCAACCCCCCCAATTTCAAATGTGCTCCGCAGCTCCTACTTATCACATGTTATGATAATCCGTCTGACATGTCTGATAGGAAGTGAAATTTTCCAGTATAACAGCAGGGGTGATCAAATTTATTAGAAAAGGAAGTTGACAAAATGATTCAAAATCATGCATAAAATCCATTTCTTCATTATTTCCATGATTTTAGGGAGTGATCAAATTGATGAGGACATTGGGGGTGACTGAACTCTGATAGGGGGGTTTATCAGGACATTGGGGGTGACTGAATTCTGATAGGGGGGTTGAATTATTTAAAGGGATTACAATACAAATATTCTTTCATAGTGAAGCATTGGCAAAACCAAATTCTACTATCCAGAAATTTACATGTCAAGCTACACAGCATTTCATTTGTCTGTGTGCAGTTAATCTATCATTCCTAATTGTTAGATATTAACATTAGTTGGCATGTATACTGAGTAGAGATCAGAGTGACGGGGCATGAAAAATCGGGAAAATGGCAGATTTTCTGAAATTTATGTATCAGGTACATGTATTTATATAGTTGAAAACTTACCAAAAATCTGGAATATCAGGTAAATCTGGAAAAAAACACCTCAACCACTGATTGAGCAAAAATAGACAATATTGACTGGTCTCTCAATAGCATGTACATGTACATACCTATGAGGAACAATGGAAGGTAGAAGAATGTCTGGACTGGATACCTCCTCCAGTCTGAAGGATACGTTAGTCAGGTCCTGTACACCCACTATCATATCCTCAAGCATACCGGTCTCATCACCATGACAGGAGATCAGGCTCTCAAACTCGGCCAGGATTCCCACCTTAAACAGCTGCTTGAGGAAGAGCTCATCCGTAATACTCTTACCTAGCTTAGTCACAAATGCTGTGATTAAACTGGTCAACTGAGGATAGAAAATTGACAAAAGGAAGCAGGAGACATTATAACACCACATGTATTTGGGGGCACTGGGTGTGAATGGCCCCCTCTCAGTGCTCAACCATATGTATTTTCCTATGTGGGACATCCTCCAATATCATAATGCATGTCTGTTTACTGTGTAGCAGTCCTGCAGTCAGATCAAGGCTGTACAGCTGTTACTCGAACCATTGGTTTGAAATAACAGCCAATGAAATGATAACATTTTGGGGTGATGCACAACATTCGTGGGATGTGGGTATAGTTTGACAAAGGTCGAATGTCTAACCATGTATGTCAGCCCAAGATCAAACCTTGGACCTGCGGCTAGCAAGGCAAGTGTTCTACCAGAAGGTCACTACTGTGTGGTTTAACTGTTACGCTGCTAACTTGTTTAGCATTTGTGCATCTAAAAGTGTTCATTTTTTCTAAATTTACTCCGTTTTTTTTTTAATTATCGTACTTTCTCCTACCATTTTTTTCTGCTGATTGATAAAATATAAAAATAAAAAGCTCCATTCAAAGATTGTGAACTTCGCTTACAAAATATCATATATCTTATTGGGTTTTTAACATAATTTTAATAAAAATAATAATTCCAAAACTTGTATCATCACGAATACTGCAGGCCCACATGGTGGGCCCGCAGCACACTACACTGCGACCACTACCACTACTGGAACTTCTCGTAGTGAATTGTGCATTAATTATTAATGCCCATTAACAGAAAGACTTGTGAAAAGCCATTAAATCTCCCTTCAATCAGCCATGAAATGGCCATTAATATCGGACAAAATCATGGCTTTGGGATGGCCATGAATTGAAATATAATAATGACCATTAACATAAATTAATGACCATGAAATTGGGAGTAATAATCTGGAATATTAATGACCATTAATAGTCAATGAAATGTTTAAGGTCCATGAATCCAGCTAGACTTCATGCCCATAATCTAACCATTAAAGATCCATGGCCATTACTCAACAGTCAGTAATTGAGGGGTATTCAATTGCCATTAATTATAAGAATTATGATGAAATGTGGGCCATTAAATATCCGATGCCAATTAATGGTCATTAAATCATTATCTAAAAAGATAGAGCTACAAATTTCACAAACAATATATGTATCAGCCATACTTATTATTTCATCATTTAAATCATTATCTAAAAGGATAGAGCTACAAATTCCACAAACAATATATGTATCAGCCATACTTATTATTTATTCATCATTTATGCACTGAGTGCACGTGACTGATGTGACAATAAAACAACTTGATCAACATGAAATGAAAGCCTCAATCAATTACATTATTGTCATTGCATCTGAACATTCAACAGTCCAACAAGAGCTGTCTGAACTCAAAATACGCCCGAAAACATATCAGTCTGAACAGGTGGAACAGTGAATTGAAAACTGTCAGCACTGTATGTATTTACATGTGATAGTTAGTGGTGTACAAGAAAACAAGGACTCCCCGTATAACTACCAGTGTTCAGATCAGAAGATTGAAAAGTGTACGATATACAGCCTGGACTTTAGGGATACTATCCTTACAATATGAGGTAAAGAGGCTGTGTCTGGTTGCCATGGAAACGACCCACATGAGCAAAACAATGCCCGACACATCGTCTCCTCTAATGCATCTACAGGGGTTAAAATGCTGAGGATTTTCAGGTCATCAACTGGATGACCTCGTGAAAAATTAAATCTCTTCAACTTAAATTTTAATCTTAATTGGGTGTTTCAAATTTTTATTTTTTATTTACTCTTGCCAAAAGGCAATTTCCAGAACGAAAACTTGAAAGGAAAAAAAAAAACAGTTGAGAATAATATCTTACACATCCTCATGCCTGCATAATATTATAATTTACAAGACCATTTTCTCTTGGGATTATAGTGTTGTATCACAACAGGTGTAAGTTGCAATATGGCTTCTTTGTCTTGTCAAATTCAAGACAAAACTCGAAGAACGTTTTGTTACTTTCATTATCAAAATGCAACCAGGAATGAGGATCTATTTTTGTCTCCATGAGCCTTGAAAGCTATAAACTTTCATTGAGGCACTGGTCGATTTGTACATCACTCCCACTCAATTCAACATATGATTTTGAATGGTTGTTGTTATCAACTTCATCTGCAGTGGAAATTTCATCTGGTGTTTGGCATGTTTGATTATCATCAATATTCTGTGAGGAATGGGTTTCCTCAGCCCAGGGTCATTTTAAAGCCCCCCAAAACCCAGAAAACGTTTCTATACTTTGTTGACCAAACATTCATGATGCAAATATAGAAGTGCTGTCATCCCTTACCAAAGACGAATACATTATATTTGTCTTCCGAATATAATATTGTTTTGTGGTAGTTTTATGTTAGTTTTGTGGTTAGAATGTAATGCGAATACAATGTTCTGATTTGCTCTCATGTTGGACTTTTGGGACTCATTGTATTCGGAATGTCTTCGAACACCGATTGTATTCCGACTGTGTGTATATGAGCCGAAATATTTGTATTCGATTTGTATTCGAAGGTTTTATAACGGTTGAACCACAATGCAGAACCACAATCCAGATCGATAGACAAATTGCATGATTGTATTCGAATATTAATGGAATGTGTTTCGAATACAATGACTGAATACAATACCATGCAACTGATATATATAGCCTGCAGGGCAAATCATCATCAAGGCATGCATGCAGTAAAAAATTTTTAAACATACAAATGAGAATTTATTTCAGATATGGACTGCCACTGGATTAGTAATATTATCCTCTCAGGTACTCTGCGAAATTGTTTGGGAGAATTAAGTTTGAAGACCAGTATTTGAAATAAACTACAGTAATAAATCAATGATAATTGTGAGCGGGGTCTTGTGAGCAACCAGTACGGCATCCGATGTACAGGATAAATTTATACACAACTTTAACTGGGTTTTAGATAATCCATACCATTTAGTGATTTGAAGAAATTGTATCTTTGCTGGAGGTATAGTTTTTTTCTCTCTCTCTCTCCCTGCAGTAACAGACTGTCTCACATTACGATGCGACAGGATTTTCAACAATATATCAGAGCCATTTCTTCTCAGAAAAGTGAAATTCCCCACAGTATCTATATGTAATTTGTGCATTTTTATTCTGAAATTTGAGAGAAAACTGTTCAGAATCAAAGAAAATCTCCAATACCTCGCATGTTATTTTCAAAGCACAATGACGGTGTATGGGCTTGCAGGCGCTATGAAAATAACATGTGAGGTATTGGAGATTTGTTTTTGTTCTGAATATATTTCCTTCAAATTTCAGAATAAAAATGCAAAAATTACATATAGATACTGTGGGTAATTTCACTTCTCTGAAAAGAACTGGCTCCGATATATTGCCAAAAATCCCGTCCCATCGTAATGTGACTGAGTGAAAACAGGAAGCCATTCCAAACAACAACAACGACGATGTAACCGCTAACAAGATCAAGAAGTCTCTTGTATTCTATGAATACATCACTTCTTATGAATTTCGTATAGCTTCAAAAGTATTTCATGTTTATAAAGATCATGCCAGCCTCAAACATTTCCTATTATCTTGGATGATCAACGAAAATGTTGTTGTAGAAAAAACGGAAACTGGACCCGCGGTAATGTTCTACGCAAGCAGAAATTTACAAACCCATTTCTTTTCAAATGGGTTCAGCAAAAACAATCAAATTTGGAAGCTTGGCACTTAAAACAAATGAGCAAATATCCATACCTGTCAACAGATTTTAAGTTGCAAGGAAAACAATACGTAATCTCATGCAATCAACATTTACATGGAACTGTCTGCACACCAGCAGTGAGTTTGGGTTTGACCGTCTGCTATTTGAATTTTGGTGCCGAGATGATTGTATGAGTGCATGGGTGAAATTGTTCCTAGGGAACTAATGCTGTCATATCCTGAAGTTATGAGACGAAGGGAGATCACTCTTGGTAATAGTATTGGTGGAGCAGGAACAAACGTCGTTCACATAGGACCATTTTACACCAGCATCCACTCAAGACTGGCAAACATGGCCAGCGGCCGGCAGTCAGCGGGAAAGAAGAACAAACATTTCAACAATTCTGTTCATCAGTTCTGTTCATCAGTTCATCACATTGACAGTTTGTTTTATGAAAGCCAATTTTTTGTAATCGTCAGCTTAGATTTTACTCGTCAGCAGATATTTTTGGTCTAACATTTTGACCTCTGTAAAGTTATTAACCCTAAAGTTAAATATAATTTTTAAAAAAGGATGATCACTGGATTCTGGTTAGCCTGATTGATACAAGTCTGATCACTCTCTCCAATATTATTCTTCATTGCATTGGCAATTTTGAGAAGAGTAACCAAAAGCTCCCCTTGAAAATTTAGATTTTGTTTCATTTTTATACTGCATAAAAGGACCTGAAAGTCTGTAGAAAGAGGCTCAGTGATTTGCCATCTACATGGCCAGAATTGCCCTAGAATGCATCTCAGAGCATCTAGACCCCTGGGGCCTAGGCGGCCCCTGGACCCCGGCCTATTTGTCCTGTGATAGTAACTGGGTGAGACGCCCTATTTCCTGATAATCCCACGCCATGAAGTCATATATTATTTGGGACATTGGTTTTGATGTCCATTAATCATACTTAATCAGATTTTCATGGTCATCAATGTTCATTAATCGTACTTAATCAGATGTTCATGGCCATCAATGTTCATTAATCGTACTTAATCAGATGTTCATGGCCATCAATGTCCATTAATCATACTTCATCAGATTTTCATGGCCATCAATGTTTGTACTGTGAAATTCATGGCCATCAGATTATCTTTTTTCATGGTCATTAATTATTTTTACTGCATATTCATGGCAATGAATTTTATAAGATAGCAGCCGGTATGCATTAATGGCCATTATACTCCTTTCCATGGGCATTAAACAAGGTGCGTTTAAAATTAACAGCCATGAAATTTATTATTAATGGCCAATTAAGGACACTGAATTTATCATCCGATTATCAATTGATGGCAGTGCAAAAAATTAATGGTCAAATTGATCAAATTTTCGCATTTAATGGCTTTTTAATGGGGCATTCATGGTATTTCATGGTGTGTTTTTCCAGTAGTGTACGTGTGGTCCCCAGCAGCGAGACAGTTAACTAGCTGGATAACTCAGAGAAATGGAAGGGTGAACTTACTGCATGTGAGAAGACCACATCTCTCCTGTACTTGATAGTATGCATCAGGGGAATGTTGTCACGGTTCTCCTGGTTATATAATAATAAATATCAAAGGAAAAAGGCATGATGGTACAAGAAGGATCTTTGATAAATGTCTCGTGAAATGACTGTACTAATTTAATCTCATCAAACCTTTCAGATGCTGATGACAGGGTCAAAGTCAGAAAAACAATCATGATAAACAATAAATTTGCTGTCAACCAAAGGAGACTGTTATGAGCAAAACCAGGGAGGAGCAGGTGTTGTCATGGTTATAGAGTGTACCATTTACATACCATCAATATGAGGAATGTCATGGCTGTCATAGCTCTGCCTGTCAGCACCTCCAGGAAACTCTTCAGTTTGAAGATAGCAGGATTGAGTTCATCCAGCCAGAGGGACTGTTCTCCTGGACTGTTCTTCCTGATCAGGATATCATCCACCTTAGTCTGTATACATACTATTGCAGCATCTGTATTTAACCTTGTCAGCTCCTATGTATATAATACCATGACTATGAATAATCTCATTATTATACATGTACAGTAAATGTATGGCCATAATTCATTCAATCAATCCAAGATTTTGGCTCAATCTTTCATGTAAAGGAGAACAGGTCTTTCTGGGTATAACAAAAAGTCTGTACAGGAGGCTTTTCGGCAATAGCAAGGCCTACAATATCTCCTGAAAGGTCAACTGGATGTTGCCCCAAATTCTGACCACTAAGTTAAATTTTATCATAAGGCCACTTTTCATGCTAATAAAGTAAAGTTCAGAAAAGACTTTACATGTGATGCAAAAATATCGAGATTAGAATTGACTGAGTGTTCAAGTTAGCGAGAGTATGGCAGGACCACCACACACTTTCACCATGCCTATGTTTTTGGAGAACGGTCAAACAAAAAGAGATGCGATCTGCGAATTGTTTGGTGAGAGGGACATTCTAAACATGCATAAACATGCATAAACATGAGGGCGAGACTCACAAAACCCCTTGGCTTCCCCTAATTAGCAATTGAGAAAAATGCAGAGAATGTGCAACATATTATGGCCTTTTTAAATTCTGCAGATATAACAGCTACATTCAAGAATATATATATTTGACAAAATCATATCTAGATTAATACACAAAAAAGGATCAAAATTCTGTAAAACAAGGGCCGAGACGAATAATTTTGTGTAGGCTTGTAGAATACAAGTAGATAAATAACTTCCCAAAATTTGGTAGCTGTATTAAGCACAGTTCTTGAGATATAACTGGTTACATTCAAGTCCAAGATTGTTACACCCGAAAAGGGGCATAACTCCATAAAATAAGGGCAGAGACGATGATTTTTTCATACATTTCTAGAATACAACTAGATAAATAAGTTTCCAAAATTTAGCACCTGTACCGAACACGGATCTGCAGATATGACTTGTACATTGAACAACAGATCACCAACTCAGGGATTATTACATCCAAAAGAAGCATAACTCCATAAAATATGAGCCGAGACAACTATTTTTTTGTAGGCATATACACTACAACTGGATAAAAAAGTTTCCTCATAATCTGGTAGCTGTACCAATCACAGTTAATTATAATATATAACTGGTTACATTCAAGCATATCACAAAATCAGAGGAAACTGCACCTGAAAAGGGGCATAACTCTGTAAAATATGAGCCGAGGGGAGCCAATTCTGATAGGCATCTGACTTAGCACTAGATAAACAAGAGCCCAAGGGGCTTCAATATACGCCCGTATATCTGGAATTACATTGGTTCAAATTTCAAGGTTGTTTAATAGCCTTGATTTCAATTGATCTAGCAATTCAGAGAAAGGTCTACAATTTTTTGCTTATGAGAATGTAACATATATCACATCTTATATTGAATGATAAACTAAAATGAGCTTAACTCTTGGTAACTAGTTGACCTTGAAGCAAGAGCTGAGAGCTCACATATCCCTCACTGAAATCGACAATAGTCAAACACAAGAAAATAGTATTTTTCCTGCAAATGGATTCCTTTCAGACGAGAGAATTTTTCATGAAGGAAGAAGAAATTGATGAAGTAAACCTTTGTTCTTGAGTTAATAAACAGGTGTGAAGTTCATAAAGGATTATTCTCCCCATTAAATTAGTAAATGTATGGTTTTTATTTCATAACAGTTTAACTAAATGAACCGTTTCAAACATGGGAGACAACTCCACAGGACAATACCATATAAATGCAGGGGAAAGAACTTCGAATATTCCAACAATGTTCCAACACATTTAGTCAGCTAAGCTTGATTCAGTTTTGGGGGACTGCGATCTAGACCTTTGACAAATTGATCTCATATGTATGGCTCCATTTTGCCATGCGAGTAAGGTATACTCAAAGTTTGGTACCAATCCATACCTTGAAACTAGAGCTATCGCATGGACGACAAATGTTAATGGATGAATGGACAGAACGCAACATTGCATTATATGACCTCGTCTTCGACAGGCATATGTAAATGTGACTTTTAATGATTTCTGATTTTGGGGTCACAGTGACCTTGACCTTTGACCTTGACCTCAATTTTGGTACACAACACATTGTCTTCCCTCAATCTATCAATGCAAACAAAAAATCATGATTTTTAATGATTTCCTGATTTTGGGGTCACAGTGACCTTGACCTTTGACCTTGACCTAAATTTTGGTACATGACAAACCGTCTCCCCTCAAGTTCTCAATGGACACAAAAAATCATGATTTTTAACAATTTCACGATTTTGGGGTCAAAGTGACCTTGACCTTTGACCTTGACCTACATTTTGGTATATGTCCCCCTAATGTATCTACTGACACAAAAAATGTTATTTTTAATAATTTCCTAATTTTGGGGTCAGTGACCTTTGACCTTGACCTAATTTTTGGTACGCATCACTTCATTTCCGCCAATTGAACCCACTCACAAAAAATTAGAAATTTTTAACGATTTCTTGATTTTTCAATCACACTGACCTTTGACCTCTGACCTTGGCCTACATTTAATATGCAACACATCGTTCCCCCCTAGGGCATCCACTCACCAAAAATTAGAACTTTAGATAGAAAACTGTCAACGATCAATGATTTCCGGATTTTTGGCAACAGTGACCTTTGACCTCTGACCTCGACCTCAATTTTGGTACGCGACACATCGTCTCCACCTGGCATATCCACTCACAACAAATTGCAACTGTGGATAGAAAACATTCATAGATATAGACCGGACACGACACTTCTGTGATTTCCTCTTTTTTAGGCCAGTGACCTTTGACCTGTGACCTCGACCTTCATTTTGGTACGCGACACATCGTCTCCCCGTAGGGTAGCCACTCACCAAAAATTGGAGCTGTGGATAGGAAACTGTCCCAGATATAGACCGGACACGAGAACCGTACAGACGGACGGAAACCGCCATCACATAATACGACCGCCTTTTGGGCGGGCGTATAAAAAGTGCTCAAATTTGGTGGTTGTGTCTCAAACGGTTTTGCCTAGAATGCGGTAGCGGACAGATGGACGGATGTACGGACAGAGGGACGGACGTACATGGCGACGACAATTGGTGTAGGTGCGCCTGGATTTTTTGTCATTGCGTCGATGATTTCGGAAGTCGCTCATAGAGTTCTACTGGAGGGAAAAGGGAATAATTCATTTACATACAGTAGCCTACAAGGCTCTTTCAAGATGTTAGGAACCCAAAAGTATCGAGAATACGGGTCTTTATTGGACAAACTCGCGCTTAGGATAATCAAGCAATCTTTTGTGTTATGTTTTATTAAAGATGAGTTAATTTAATCTCTCCATGCGATTGATTTATTTCTTACCGTGTCAATGGAAATTACAAGACGCGGTGTAATATTTACAGTCGAGATTTTGTTTTTGTCATGACGCTACTCCTATGCATGTCTGTCGGGTTTATGCATTGTACTCGCATTTATGTTTTTGTTTTGTCTCGTTTAAAGACAAGTCTTTCTGAGCTGTACTGTACGTGTACATTTACCACTCAATATTTATGATATTTTGGGGTAAGAAAATTCCCTTCCTGTGATTGAATTATCACAGCATTTACCTTATTTGAATATTGTCTACTATCAAAACAATAGAGAAAGTAGTTTAAGGGGACACTTGCCTAGAAGTTTTAATGTAAATGTATCGAACAGTGAAGCCAGACATTCGTGCAATCTTACGCGATTTATTCGTTTATATGACAAATTGAAAATAAAATATACTTGATAGAAAACTTATTTTTCTTTTTCTCAAAGAAGAGAAGACAGGCATAAGAGATCCAGATGCTTTCATGTGAAAGAGCATACGGTGTGATTAAAACTTGAACCAGATGTTTACCATTTACTAGTCAATCACACCGATGATGACCTGAGCAATGCAATATTCTCTGTACTGATAATAGGCTGACTAAGTTCCACATTAGGACTTACCCAGGGTTCCACAGTAGGACTTTTAACAAATTCATTGCCTGACCATCTCCACGATTTCTCTGGAGAAAGATCAGGATTCCTGCTGCGGAGCATGTTAGCTGGCACAGATTTCCTCAGGTCTACTTTAGTTCTGACTGGTTGATTCTCAGGCTTGGCTTTCATATACTGGTCAGTAGTCTGATCAAGTAATGGGTCATCACATACCTGGATCAGCTGTCGTACCTGTCAATTGATCAAGGTAAGCATATACATGTACATGTACACATGTTGAGCAAAAAAAAAATAAGAGAGCAGTGTTCAATAAAATCAATAAATTTCAATAGCCTTCTGTTGTATTGTAATATCAGAGCTGTGTTCAATAAAGTATTCTCTTCAACTGTAATTTCAGAGCTGTGTTCCATAAAGTCTTCTGTTCTGCTGCAATGTCAGAGCAGTGTTCAATAAAGTCTTCTGTTTTACTGTAATATCCGAGCTGTGTTTAATCAAGTCTTCTGTTCTACCGTAATATCAGAGCTGTGTTCAATAAAGACTTCCGTCCTAATGTAATATCAGAGCTGTGATTAATAGTCTTCTGTTCTGCTGTAATGTCAGGGCAGTGTTCAATAAAGTCCTCTGTTTTACTGTAATATCCGAGCTATGTTCAATAAAGTCTTCTTTTATACTGTAATACAGAGCTGTGTTCAATCGAGTCTTCCCTTCTGCTGTAAAGTCAGAGCGGTGTTCAATAAAGTCTTCTGTTCTGCTGTAATCAGGTTAGGGTGATTCCGTTCCCTAAAATGGAGGAAGAAAGGGTCGTTTTTGCTCAATACATTTTGATTACTTCTTAACCAATGCTTCAGGCGCATTAATTTATCATTGTTCCATGTCCTAAAATTAATTTGCCAATTGAAGAACCAGTCAATGTTGTTTAAACAGCAGGACAGAGGTTTGTCCTATTATTATGCAAATTAGATAGATGACAATTTATTTCTTTACTACCATTTGATTTTGCTGAATTCATTATATGTGAACTGATTTATTGAGCAAATATTACTTTTTTTACCTCCATTTTAGAGAGCAGGATTGCTCTAACCTGGTAATGTTAGAGCAGTATTCAATAAAGTCTTCTAAAATATCCAAAAAATAAATCAATAAAGTCTTCTGTTCTACTGTAATATCAGAGTAGTGTTCAATAAAGTCTTCTGTTCTACTGTAATATCTGAGCATTGTTCAATAAACTCTTCGGTTCTAATGTAATATCATCAGAGCTGTGGTCAAAAGTCTTCTGTTCTACTGTAATATCAGAGTGGTGTTTAATAAAGCCTTCTGTTCTACTGTAATATCAGAGGTTTGTTCAATAATGCCTTCTGTTCTGTTGTAATGTCAGAGTGGTGTTTAATAAAGCCTTCTGTTCTACTGTAATATCAGAGTGGTGTTTAATAAAGCCTTCTGTTCTGCTGTAATGTCAGAGTGGTGTTTAATAAAGCCTTCTGTTCTACTGTAATGTCAGAGTGGTGTTTAATAAAGCCTTCTGTTCTGCTGTAATGTCAGAGTGGTGTTTAATAAAGTCTTCTGTTCTACTGTAATATCAGAGTGGTGTTTAATAAAGCCTTCTGTTCTACTGTAATATCAGAGTGATGTTTAATAAAGCCTTCTGTTCTACTGTAATATCAGAGTGGTGTTTAATAAAGCCTTCTGTTCTACTGTAATATCAGAGTGGCGTTTTAATAAAGCCTTCTGTTCTGCTATAATGTCAGAGTGGTGTTTAATAAAGCCTTCTGTTCTACTGTAATGTCAGAGTGGTGTTTAATAAAGCCTTCTGTTCTACTGTAATATCAGAGGTTTGTTCAATGAAGTATTCTGATCTGCTGTAATGTCAGAGCTGTGTTCAATATAAAGTTTTGTTCTACTGTAAATGCTGTACTACATGTATTTATGAGGAACTACCTCTCTGTTTGCTGTGAACAGATTTTCATGCAAGTTAGTTATCGTACTTTGCACAAAGATCGGCATATACATGTATACGCTGTATGTTCAACTGTTCTGAAAATTATTATGGATCACAGGTCTGCCATATCCACTTCACAGAAATTGATTATTTCTTCTTTTCTGGAAACCAAATACGCACCAAGTGGCAAGAACAGCTGTTTAGTTCAAAACCAAATGAAAACCATTAGTTTTACATCTACATTTGAGCTTATGGTGTTGGCTCCTGGTCATGAATTGACAAGCTTATAATCCAAACAGCCATACTTTCCTTATTAACTCATTCAGTACTGCAGCTTATCCTAGCTGTCAGCCCCAGATAGTTTTCTTAGCCTGGACCCCACTGCTTCCAGCTCGGGACAGTCAGTGAAGTTGAATAATTATCTCCAAAACAGAAGGCGTTCATGTGTTTTTGTCTGCATTTCAGATCCCAGACATTCTGAAACTTATTGCTTTATGTCCTTTTTAAATAATATTTTTCAACAAAAACTATGTGTGTGTATTATTTTCCTCAAGAAATGCAGTTTTATTCCAAATAAAAGTCAGTAAACTCACCGACACGTTCATAATTTGGAAAATAATACTGCCAATGGCAATCGCCGGATGTTTCGATGAACAACAACCACATAATTTTTTTTTAAAATGCACAAATCTACGTAATTTCCGAAGATTGTGAGCATATATTTCTTTGATTACAACGCCCAGAAATAACCGATGAATACTCATTTATTTGTGGACATTTGTCAGAATAAACGCAGATTGAGATGAGAGACTTGCTAAATTGCGAAGAGTTTGAGGATTTTTTCTGTCATATTTGAAGGCGTGTATCTCCGCTTTCCAGCGGTTGTTTTTCATGATCTAGGTCACGTTGGAAAGGTGATTCCCTGCATGGGCTTTCCCAATCTCGTCATAGTTACAATGGATGATTAATAAGCCGAAAGCTACGATTGGATATAAATATCATTCATCCGACGAATCTGTCGTATGCACCAATGAACCACGCCGACACTTCAGTGCTTCGGTTGGTTGTTGTTAGTCACGTGACTTAAAATGTAGGCACGCGATTGATCAATTCGACCATTACAGTTCATTTCAAGCATGGCGCGAGATGAAAATGGCCAATATTTACCGACACGTGTTGGAAAAATGTGGAAATAAAGTTTACGGAGTGGATCATGGATTTCATCTTCATGGAACGATTAGATGGTCTCTTGGATACATTATACTGCAGTAATAGAGAGATTTGAACGGGATTACTGAGTGAATTTACATTCTGCAGCAATATTTACTGACATGGTGAAATTGTGAAAATTTTGTAGTTCCACATTTTCCCCATTATTTGTTCGTTTCACTCTCGATCTTGTTTTATTTGTTTGTCAAAATGAAAACATTCTTTGATAATCCAAATGTTGAAGGTTTAGGCTTTTCAAAAATATATAAATTCGGGTAAGTTTCACTCGAGGTGCTCGCGTAAAATGCTACAATGCAGACGGAGTGGGGTTTTATTTGACGGTAAAGCAGCGATGTCACCTTTTGGCATCATTGGGGTTGGGAAGGCTCTAAGAAATTATGCCAAAAGTCGTCAACGGGGTTGAGACGGGGAATTATTTTGTCGCCTTTTGGCGTCATTGGTACCGAATGAGTTAATCAGTTGAATGGTTTAATTATGTGCTTTTACTCCTCTGAAGCCTATAATCTGGCAGTTGTTTTCACTAGCTCGGTTTTTCTCAGAGCAGGCCCCAGTGATAGAAATAATGGAACCGAGATCCCACTGTGAGAGTCGCGTCACTGGGGTTATAGCTAGATTATATCTACATGATATTTACAGTGGAAGCCTACACAGCCAAACTTTCACCAGGCATTTCCAGCTGGTTACTGTCACCAGCCAGTACCGTGCAGTCCACAACATGAATGCAACTGGCAGGAAAGGCCCCCTTACAGTACTGTCACTGTGTATTTTAAAATGAACAAGTAACTGGGTGCTTACTGGCAGGTACTGATCAGTTACCAAATGGTACTGCACGGTTACCGTCTGGTTACTGGCAGGTTATTCACCTGCTGGTTACCTGTAGTTTCCGACCAGTTACCATACAGTAACTATCTGGTAACCGTCCAGTTGTCAACTGAATAATACTGTCCAGTCACCCACCAGATGGTAACCAGCGGATGCTAACTGTGCAGTTACTGCACAGTAAACCTGCTGGTAACAGGACCTTTCCTGCCAGTACTGTGCAGTTGAGAACCGCACAGTACTGGCTGGTGAATATTTCGCTGTGTATAGTAAAAACTATGCATTTTGCATTTGTTTTTACTGCACTGTTGTCTATCTGTGAAAGATACACTCAGTGAAAATTATTGTTGGATAAACCACAAAAGTTAATTCCACAAATAATAAGGCATCTACAGTATCCAAGTTAGCTGGATTTCTGATTTGATGTGAAAATGGAGATAAACATTGAGCTAAGTTGATTTAATGAGTAGAAATAATTTGGCACTAATTGCATGATATTTCTCCTTCATTTACACATTTAATAAGGTGCATGTATCAGTAAGTTCAATACACAGTTTAAATACAACTTGTTTTGGGAAACTTTTATGGGGCTGGAAAGGTGGTAGATGTAAAACTGCTGATGATAGTCCTGAGACACAAGGACATTGACAGTTCAGTATCAAAGGCTTTCCAGCTGCATGGAAGTTTAGAGAATGGTGAAACAAATAGTGAAATATGTTGTCATATATAGACTAGATCCCTGAATCCATACAGTAACAAGATAAACATCGAACAGATTAAGGCCATTACAGGGCTTTAATATTCTACCCACCATTGAAAAAAGTTTCAATATGTTCTCAAGCATGTCAAGGAACAACCCATCATGCCCATATAATAAACCACTGAGTGCCTCCTGTTCCAATATAGCCTTCTGGATTCGTCCTTATTCATTACCAACTCACCTTATCAGTCAGAATTTCTAATGCTTTCTTCAGTTCTGTGGCAGAACCTTGCATTGCTGCATGGCATAATGCATCACAGCCTTTTAGGGACTCCTCTTTTAAACCCTTGATGCTACTGACAATTTCTGCGGCTCGATCCACTTTGGTCTTCCCACCCAAAGTACTGTCTGGGGTGTAGTTCTCTTGCTGCTGTTGGATCATCCTCCGCAGACCACCATTCCTGTACTTTTGTGAATATGCTGTAAAGGCTCCACAAGTTATTATGTCGATACAACCACCTGCATTAAATAGAGAGAAAATTAACAATTTAATATCATCAAGAAATTAAGGACCAAAGATCCTTAGAACCGACTGACAAAATAGCTCACCCTTCCCATCCAATGCATGTACAAGATAAAAATTTGGGGGGTCCACTTGATTTTTTCATATAATAACGTTGGAATGGTAACAGGCATTTTGTCAATACTCTCCATGTACTGTAACTGTTTACATCAATTAGTATTCAAATGTGTAAAATCTTCACATTCAGTGGGTAGCTTCTAGAAACAGTATACATTCTAAATATCGAGTATAGAGACTTGGATGGGTCTCGCACTACATTGTATACAATCACACCGGAAGACTTTTCAAATTCATAAATTTTCCCTGGTAGTTTTGAAAATCAGCTGGAGTGTCGACATTGATATGATTGTATAATATGAAGTAAACCATAATAGTATGAGATATTTTCTGGATGGATGTAGGTATAAGAGATAACCTACTACTGCCCGTTGTCTCATTCTGTACCCATAGCCTCTGCAGATGAAGATTGGTGGGGACGAATTCAAACTCTTTGTCTCCTTTCTTTGAGCTTGGTTTAAAACTTAAGTCTGTCAGAGAGCAAAATGAATGATATCATGGATAGAGTGGAGTTCATATCTGCAGTATAACAGTGAACATTTAACCTGATCTGCAGGTAATCAAATCACTGAAATATTGTTCCATCAGAGCATGTATGTCCAAACAAGTTATACTGAAGGATACTAGAAAATAAACCATACAGTTTACATCTTGATTTTTTTTACAAAATAAATCTACTTTAATGTACATGTATGATTGATTATTATTGTAACAACTATGAACTTCCACATAATAAGGAATACATGTACTGAATTACTGATTGTTACAAAAGCAGACTTGACATGACTATGTAATTCGAAATGCATGAAACTTATTAGTTTATACTTCACATACCAAAGAACAAGCATGGCAATACAGTCAAATCAGTAGAATACACACAACCATGCACATAGGTTCAAAATACAAATGCACAACTTTAACTTGTTTGGTGGTTCATAACATAAATACAGGTACAAAGAACTGATACAGGTAACACAATCTGATACAGGTAACACAATCTATGGTCATTTTCACCAAGTTTTCCAGTTAAGTATGTAGGCCTGGTATAGTCTGTTTGACTGGACAGCTATTATGGCTATGACACAGCAGTATTCAAGTACATGGGCTATTCCATCTTGTTGGTTAGATCATAATAATTCTGAGGTACATTGTATGTAGCACAAAGACCATCAAATATGAAGGCTTGATAGACCTGCATGTAGTCCTACATATTGTAAAGGAACTATTCATTTTACTTTGTGAGGGGTTCATTGTGTCTGTGTTTATATGTACAACAGTGGCTTTATACATCTTAACAACTATTGTACAACTAGAGATTGAGGTAACAATCACTGTAACAGCCCAATCACCTTTACAACAGGACATATACTGCATGCATTGGGTGTAGGTGCTCTGTGAACTCATGTGGAAATCCTGCATTTCCTGTCTCCTGTTATCCCACACTGTAGTCAACTGAGGAGGAGAGGGAAAATAAAACCATAATTTGTTGAGAGGCATGCCAGTATCGAAACTATGAAGAGGGACTGATCCCAAAGCCCTGGTTAGACAAGGGGTATACTGCCCAACACCAGAATGATACATACAGTAGTTCATCATGTTAGTACACCTGTCTTATGCACAATTAAAACTAATTTAAGATTTGTAGCTAAATAATATATTACAGACATGACACGGCATACAATACCTGTGAGTAATATCAACCTTGTGATTTAGCATTTGTCCTCTGGATAGATCTTGTAGACATTCACACAACTGGGGTTTTTTGGGGGTTTTTTTTTGAGAGAGAGAATGAAATGCAACAACTGCACCAGTACAATCTTGAAGCAAAGTGTCAAATATGCTTTTTATCTGCACAACATGCTGAGCATATTTCAGCATTAACTTGATGTTAAATGGAGGACATGCGATTTTTCTCATCTATCGCGATGAAACACAATGTGTTCAGTATGAGACTAATTGTCCCTGTTATTAAGCCATTGCGTAATTATCATGTGAAAAGATAATGCATGTCACACTCCTAGCTAGAGAGGTACAGCCCATTTTCCATGCAACATGCTGTTATGTCAGTTATTTTGCTGTTCAGAGGCAAAATGCATATTTCTTTGACATTTTCATCTCCAAGATTTACATTTCATTAATTATGAAGATGACAATAATAAAATTGAAAACATAGCACAAAGGGATAATCGAAAATACCTTATCCACATTGAGTATTATTAGTATATTGAAGAATCCCACATAAAAATCATGCCCAGATTTAGACAAAATGGAAAAATAAAGAATTTCAGTGTGTAAAACCTTCATTGACACAGCTGGCGAGTGCGTTAATACTGTCAGTATAGATCAGGACTGTGGTAGCTACCAGCGTAATCCAGGTCACCTGATCGGACTCCCATTCCACGTCCAACTGAAAGGTGTGTTGATGTAACCATAGTAAACACAGAAAATGATGTTAAACTGAGACAGACATGGTCATCCTCACAGTCAAAACAGCATGTAAAGGGAGATAACCAAGTGGTGAGACTGTTGTGTCACATCATTAGAGAGAAAGGATATATGACAAGGTCTCTAATAATAAATTCAATCACTTTTAGACTAACATATTGACTGAGGGACATTTTCTTTTGCCAACAGCTTGCAGAGAAAAATCAGAGCTGAAACGAGGTGGATCATGGTGTCTAAGCTGTGTTTTTCAAGTGATTGAATTAAGGCTGTTCCAGCAAAAGGTACATAGAGTGGGGGGGGGGGGAGGGAGACCACCTTTTCTGACTGACCCCACCCATATACCATTTATCCTATCTCCCTGATGTTAAATGACTATACACCACCCACCATACATATATCATAGTACTGAAAAATCTCCCCATCCGAAGTGCTGGAACAGTCCTTATTACACCCTCACCACAATTAATATTTCAGGGATTTATGGTCAATCTAGGCACCAGGTTGGATCTGCAGTATATCAAGAGATCGCTGAACCCTTTAGTCACGTGTACTGACCCTGGAAGTCAGAGTCAGAGTTGCCCGGTGAAGGGGGAAGCTAGTCTGACCTACTCTCCTGAGACTTCCTGGCATTTTCAAATACAGTTACAAATAACAAAACTGCAAATCAAGGCAGATTTTATAACAATCTCTGCCAGGGTCAGATTCAGCGATATAACCTTGCAGTCTTTGAATATACATGTATCACTTATCCAACCTGCTGCCAAGATTGGTTTTAGGACATGAAAAGCGATCTGATTGACAATGAATCAGGTACCGGTACAGGTATAAATAGCAGAGGTTCTTGTTTACCAATCTGTATCTGACAGCAGTTAGTGAGGATAACTATGACTCTCAGCACCTGATCAAATATCAGTATTTATTTATGTTTTTTCCAGGGCAAAATGAAAGTTGGTGAGAGGGTATGATTAACTGTTCAACAGAAGAGAACTAGAACTCATGGACTTCGAAAGCTCACCCAACATTTTGGAGTGGTACAAATACAGTACAGTCTGGCAAGATACATGTAGCTACACAGTACTTGTCTTCAGTGAGTCCCAGGGAAAAGTACGAGTCTAGACCAGCCAAATCACACGGGGTGTAGTTTGGAAAAAAAATAGTGCAGAAGTTACAAAACTGACAACGCCTATCAAAAGATCCAATTACCAAATGTAATCCCCGATGCAATATTTGATAGTTTTATTCCTTAATATTCTACACAATGATGAGCTAGCTCATATATCAAGACACTGTATCAGCGTAAATTGGCAGGTGTTTGGTCCGGAAAATAGTCCATGTGCAAGTTGTCAAGAATCGCTTCGCACTGAGTCAGTAACCTCAACACTATTAACTCTTCAGGTGAACAGGTTTCGCTGACGATTGCATTAATATGAATCAGAAGTGCTTCACATACATGTAATAACTTACTATCACTCTCCACGATCCGAGGCAAACCTACCTACATGCACAGTGGTTTCTGCTCAGTTGTTGTTAAAATGTTTTTGAAACTTCCGGTTTCGTGAAGTTTTCAAGCAATTTGGGCTTGAAAAACACACTTCCATTCATCTGAGACAGCCCAAATTCAATCCCAAGCTAGATCAAAACCTCCTCTACTTTTTATCCACGGATTCGAACTCTGAATTCTGCTTCATTCTCTTGGAAATTCTTGGAAACCAAGCACAACTGGAGCATACACTAAACCCATTCCAAGAAGGCCCCCCTCCCCTTCGGGGGTGGCCTTAATGATATCAGTAAGCTAAACAATTAATTTCATCATGTTTACAAGTTGTCATGGTTGTACAAGTTTTTCAAGTTCTCTGAGTTTTCCAGGCAAACAATTTGATTTGCTATAGATATAGACATGATAGATGAACATAACATTGTATAAATGAAGATGAACCATTAACCAGTGACCGAGTGGTTGAAATGCATGCTTCGATTGAGTCACTGGGTGTGGCATTACAATTATTGGGGTAGTAATGATCAGTTTTTAATATTCCTGTATTACACTTCAAAATCAGACAATTTCCATAAACAGAAATAATATGTGATGCCTGTAATCCATGTTTCCCAAACATAGCAGAGAATGTTCATGAGGGCTGTTCTGGAAAAAAGTACATACAAATTCTCATTCTTGGACAATCTGGATTACAGGCTTCATGTATTATTCTTCTCTTTCAAAGCTGAACATAACCCATAAAATCTGAACTGAATATAGCATGAAATTTCCACTCAGCTGTGTAATCAATGACAAAATACCCGTCACATCATTTCTATAGAAGCACTCGAGTCCAACTCAGGGTGCCATATTTGCATTTTTTTTTATTCAACTAATTCCCTGGTTATCTCCCTAGATAATGCTCGAAGAGTTTGTCAGACTGTCACAGTCTAGATTCAGGAGTCACACACATAATACCTCTCGCAATTGTATATCATATAGTTTCTGCATGGTTGAATGTGGCTGCTTAGAATAAATACTCATGATCGAATTATACCAAACACACCGACAGATCATACCATAAGTATGATATAAACCTGTCAACAATAAAAACTTCAAAATATCCACTATGCCAAGTGAATTTCAAATGACATCATTCAATCCATGAAAGGTATAGCACTGTGGTAGCCATCTCAGTTCAACAAGCAGATAGCCTATATAGCGAGTTCATGTCATACACGCTCTTCCAACTATGTCATGTATGTGGCTTACATGAATGGAAGTCAAAATGTTAGCCGTGAACTGGAAAATCAATGTAGAAATTGGTAGAATGGATAATTTTTTATTTTTTTTGAATGGATATTAGCATACATATTCACACTGGATGCCGACCTGAATTACAAGATCATAGTTCAGTGCCAGAATAAACTATGGTATTAATGATAGCAATGTGCTATACTGACTGCCATGTAAGTTGTTTAGGTGGTAGGGTGTGTATGACATGATTAGGACTTTGCATCCATTGAACTGGATGATTGTCACCCATGCTACGCTTTTTTCATGGATTGGGTGAATTTTCAGGCATAATTTCAGTTTTTACTGTATTATATCATACATATCTATTAGTCTGTTCGGTATAATTCCCCGAGTATATAATATACATGTACATGAATTGGCCAGTTTCAAACAAACGCAAACCTGAACTGCAAAATGTGTTCTCTGTGCGATTTGTGAATGTATAATGTGGCAGTCTCAAGAACTATTGTGCCTTATATTGGGATAAGGCTGGGAAATGGTTGAATAGAAAATAGGAAGGATGGTGTCATGAGTTTAGAACTAGAAGAACCTCCTCCTATGGGAATTAATGATCTGACAGGTATTTTGACATTGACCACACAGGTGACTGGAATTGCTGTGCTATTTTGAATTCTCTTTTTATGGGTATTGTTCAGCTTTATGTGATATGATCACTCACCTCCCCCAAATCCTGAAGCAATTCAATTTTCTCTTTCTCCTCTTCAATCCATAGTTTGCTGCATTGAAATATATTTCATATTCTATTTCTAGTGGCATTCTAGCGTTATAATTGTAACAACCTAAATAGCAAGGAGTATGTGGTATTGGCATAAAGTTTTCTCACTTCAATATTTCTGAGTTGCATGTAGTTGCTAGTCCTGCATGCAATATTCATAAACATATAACCCAAGAATTATTCTTGAGCACATGTATACACATTGACCCCAATAAACACTTTCCTGTGATCTCATGCGAAACAAATATAGCAGTTCTCCCTTTCTTTCAACATGTTTGTGAAGATCAAGACCAGTAACTCTCACATATCATTTAACATGATATGATAAGTGAACAACTTGCAATTTGAAGTACATAATTATTATGGAATAAGTTTACGTCAAAATCTGGGCCAAAATCGTCAAACAATAAGTGGCAGTCACAGAATCTGATTGGATAGCTGCCATTGAGTCATCCAGCTTAGGCCTACATGGTACATCTTGTAGCATTTGATGGAAGTTGTTATGAATAGTTGAGTATACAAGTTCCAGTTTAAATGGTTTCGATTATCCCAACATGGTTCTGTAAGAACGTAACATGGCTACAGTCCAGAAAATACTTTACATTGAACGAGAACTTGACGCGAGAAAATCGAGATTAAAATTTACTAAGTGTTCAAGTTAGAGCTAGACTATGGCAGGACCATCACATGCTTTCACCGCAATCTTCTGCAGTTGCGGCAGATTTATGTAACAACGCGTTTCATCTTGTTAAAGACGCATTAATTTAATCTCAGCATGCGACTAATTTATTTCTGACAGCGTCAAAAAAAATTACAGGCGCATTTGCCAATTTGGCGCACGCGTGTGTAATATTTTCAACCAAGATTTTGTTCTTGTTTTGACGTGACTCAGACGCATTTCTCGGTTGGGGTTAAGAATTATACTCGCATTTGTTTTTGTTTTGTTTGAAGACAAGTCTTTTCTGAGCTGTACTGTAATTGAACTCACAGCAGCGCTTGTGGAATATGTACAGCTAACTTGCTCTCTCCTAGGTACTCATGGACAGCCAACTTCTCCCCTTCTGTCGTCTCAAAACGAAAACTCTTTGTTGTAATGTTATCATATAGAGATTTCAGCATGTCAATCCTTCTTGAAGGTCGCCGTTCTCGACTCAAACCCTGTTAAAGTGAAACATGATGGAAAATGATGAAATAATTAATAACAATTACTTGGCTATGTGAATGCTTTGGAAATCTGATTTTATTCAACTGCTTATAATCAAAACAGAAAAGGCAGCAGCTGGAGCCAGTGTCTGAAGTTACATCATGATATTATGTAACGACATTCCAAACCTTCATAGCTTTCGACATTGGCCATTATCTTAAAGGTTATACCAAATGACTCTATACTACTTTGCATTAAAACATACCCAGTAGTGTTCCAAACAACAAATTAGTATTTTTTTCTTGAATAATGTCGTCGAAGTGGGTTTTAGCACACGAATAGCACACATGTGGGAGAAAACGTATTGGAGCCATGACCTCTGGTGCATGACGTCACAACCTGATTACGATTGCGCCGTAAACGTCATAGTCTATGACGTCGGGCATTGTTACGAAAGATTCACCCAACTGTGAGAGTTCTAGCGTGATGTCGCTGACATTTTGACGTCACAACAGGCATTTGAGCGATATCGTAATCAGGTTGTGACGTCACAGGTCAAGCGGTCACAGCTTTCGCCGTTTTGAAAGGGGCGTGAAATTGTCGCACTTTACTGCTGCTATTTCCAACCTTGGGCAGTTTGAAAACATACAAAAATGTAAAACGAATCTACATAATCACCTCTACAACAATTTAGCACAAAAAAGTAGCAGATTTTGAGACCATTTTGTATAACCTTTAAAGCTGTGAAAGTTCCAATGTGACCTCAAATATAAGGCACTTTTTTCAGCTTGCTTTTCTGTTTTGGTTTTGAGGAATTGATATAAAACGGACATCCAAGGTCATCACACAGAAAAGAGACTGCCGTAATTACATTTTCCACCAATTTGATAGCTTCGCACTCAAGTTCTATTTTCAAATGAGTGCACTAGCTCTTTATCATGTTTATTGATAAACAAATGCTGGAACAAACTGCATCTGCATAAACTAACAGTTCAGTCCAAGTCAGTAGTAGGAGTATTATCAGTACAGCAGAACATGAGAAACTTTTTTTTTTTTTTTGCCTAAAGTGCTGTTTTTGTTTACTTTCCTCCAACTTGTCATACTCGACAGCCAAGAATACTGCTCAACAGCTGACTAAGTTGGTTATGACTTCATGACAGTTACATACATAAATTATCTGCACATGGCTATATAATCATCATATCTCCATCATCATTCTTATATTCACTGTAATTCTTTCATTGCAAATATAAAATTATGTTAAGTTCCAGTACAGATTTCGTACATGTGAAATTATGTTACATCAGATGATCATGATCGATACAGGTAAATATTGTGCTGTTATAAACTGTCAGCCTCCAGAACTTACATGCCTCTCCACTGGACAATTCTGATTGGCCCAAGACATTACAGTCACGTGACCAGCATTTCTGTAATCCTGAGAACTGAACAACATGAACAATATATCATAAATGTCACATTATCATGTAAAACAACTGATCAGCAGTGTATGGCAAGGAAAATCTGTATGTGGATTATCTTAACCTTCATGTAAGATTCAAACGAAAATAGAATATTTTTCCTCATTATCAACCTGCTACTTACACGAGCCGGAGCCGAAGTCTGGAGTTTTCTGCAGAGACCACATCTTGCAAAGTGAATACACACTCTCCCAATTGAGTCATCTACAGAACAATACAGGTTCCTAACTGAGAGATATTTACAGAATACTTGAACACATGTACCAGTTTAAAGGATTTTTTTTGATAGAAAAATCCACTGTATATTGCTCAGAGGCTTATCATTGAAAAAAGGATTGTAAAATTCATCTTGAGCAATTAATAATGATTCTAAATCAGCCTGATCTGTGTCTCACAGTCTATTCATATTTATAAAATTTAAATGGTGATGTCACGTTAGCAATTGCTCAAAGACGACAACCTACCAGTATCATCATATTACATGTACCATGAATACATACTGATTGAGTGTTTCTGGAATCATTTACTGTTAGAGGAGTGAATACCTTAGAATTAATAAGTTTGATTGCCATCAAAATGCCATATTTGTGCAGACTATATGGCTATACAAACACACTAACAAGAGCCCAAGGAGCTTCAATATACGCCCGTATATCTGGAATCACATTGGTCCAAATTTCAAGGTTGTTTAATAGCCTTGATTCCAATTGGTAGCTAGCAATCCAGGGAAAGGTCTACAATTTTGTGCTTCTGAGAATGTAACATATATCACATCTTATATTGAATGATAACCTAAACTGAGCTTAACTCTTGGCAACTAGTTGACCTTGGACCAAGAGCCGAGAGCTCACATATCCCACACTGAAATCGACAATAGTCAAACACAAGAAAATAGTAGTTTTTCTGCAAATGGATTTCTCTCAGACGAGAAAAATTTTCATGAAGGAAGAAGAAAGTGATGAAGTAAACCTTTGTTCTTGAGTTAATATTAAAACAGGTATGAAGGTCATAAAGGACCCATCTCTCCGTTAAATTAGTAATTGTATGGTTTTTATTTCACAACAGTTGAACTAAATGTAGCTGTTTCAAACATGGCAGGCAACTCCACAGGACAAATGCTATATACATGTAGGGGAGAGAACTCTGAATATTCCAACCTAACACATATAGTCAGCTAAACTTGATTCAGGTTTGGAGGACTGTGACCTTGACCTTTGACAAATTGATGTATGGCTCCTCTTTGCCATGCGAGTAAGATATACTCAAAATTTGGTACCAATCCATACCTTGAAACTAGAGATATCGCATGGGACAACAAATGTTAACGGATAATGGACAGAACCCAACATCGCATTACATGACCTCGTCTTCGACAGGCATATGAAAATGTGACTTGTAATGATTTCCTGATTTTGGGGTCACAGTGACCTTGACATTTGACCTAAATTTTGGTACAAGACAACGTCTTCCCTCAATGTATCAATGCCCTGAGAAATCGCGATAACAAGGTTTCATGGGGAAATCCAAGATGGCTGCCTAGTGGCCATATTGGATTTTCGAATCGGACCAAAAAAGGTTTCTTGCACAACTAGACCCCAAGGGGAACCTATGTACCAAATTTGAGAAAGATCCATGCAGTAGTTCCTGAGAAATCGCGATAACAAGGTTTCATGAGGAAATCCAAGATGGCTGCCTGTTGGCCATATTGAATTTCGGAATCGGACCAAAAAAGGTTTCTTGCACAACTAGACCCCAAGGGGAACCTGTGTACCAAATTTGAGAAAGATCCATGCAGTAGTTCCTGAGAAATCGCGATAACAAGGTTTCATGGGGGAAATCCAAGATGGCCGCCTTGTGGCCATATTGGATTTTCTAATCGGACCAAAAAAGGTATCTTGCACAACTAGACCCCAAGGGGAACCTGTGTACCAAATTTGAGAAAGATCCATGCAGTAGTTCCTGAGAAATTGCGATAACAAGGTTTCATGGGGGAATCCAAGATGGCCGCCTTGTGGCCATATTGGATTTTCGAATCGGACCAGAAAAGGTATCTTGCACAACTAGACCCCAAGGGAACCTGTGTACCAAATTTGAGAAAGATCCATGCAGTAGTTCCTGAGAAATCGCGATAACAAGGTTTCATGGGGAAATCCAAGATGGCTGCCTGGTGGCCATATTGGATTTTCGAATCGGACCAAAAAAGGTTTCTTGCGCAACTAGACCCCAAGGGGAACCTGTGTACCAAATTTGAGAAAGATCCATGCAGTAGTTCCTGAGAAATCGCGATAACAAGAAATTGTTTACGGACGGACGACGGACGGACGACGGACGGACGGACGGTCGACGGAGCACGGACAAAAAGCGATTTGAACAGCCCACCATCTGGTGATGGTGGGCTAAAAATGTGATAAATTCAGTGTGGTATGTTGGATGAATTGGAGAACTAAATAAATAATTTGACATATCACGTGCGAAAAATATGGCGGAAGAACAAAAATATTCTGAACAAAAACAAAAGGTTGCAAGCCATTCTTGCTTTGAACCCTTATAATAATCAGAACAATAATAAAAGTCTTCCGATTTTCAGTGGAAGCCAAGTAATATAGAGTTTTTGATAGGAATACGAAGCTGCATGCCCATCTAAAACCCCTCGACTCTGGGTGCCAGCCATTCACAATCTATTCAATTTGAACCATATTACTTTGGAAACATCAAGCAGTCAAGTGACAAATATACAGATTATCAAAAAACTTGCAATCAGAAATGGTCGCAAATTTTTCCGTCCCATCAGAGAAACTGGCAGTCATTACTTATCTCTTGATGTATGTATGACGTATACCAAGCATACTGAACACTTGAACAGTATCAAAGGATATATAGACTTTACATAAATTGAAAACGGCTGCCAAGGTTTCCATCCAATCAGAGAAAACGGCTCTGTCATTCGTTTTACTCACTTGATGTACTAATGATGTATACAAAGTCTTGCATCAAACACTTGAACAGCACCAGAGGTATAGATTTTGCATAAATTATCAAGTTTTCCACCTAATCAGAGAAATTGGTTATCATTAATTGAAAGTTTCTTGATGTATCGATGAATTATAGTTTCATATGAAACACTAAATGGTATCAGATATATATCATTAACGATTTTGCATACATTAAAATCGTCGCCAAGATTTCCGCCCAATCAGAGAAACCAGTTCTGTGATTCATAGTAAGTTTCTTGATGCAATGATGATGTATATCAAATTTTACATCGAGCACTTGAACAGTATCAGAGATAGAGATCATTAATGATTTTGCATAAATTAAAGATGGCTGCCTATCCTTCCCGTCATTCAGAGGAACTGATGTGGTTATTCATTGCAAGTCTCTTGATACAAAGATGTTGTATACCAAGTTTCATATAAAGCACTTAAATGGTATCAAAGATATACATCATGAAAAATTTTGCATAAATTAAAGATGGCCGCCAAGGCTTCAACCAATCAGGGAAACTGGTTTGGTCATTCCTTTAAAGTTTCTTGATGTATCGATAATCTATACCAAGTTTCACACTGAACAGCGAAATGG
>JAVTVY010041768.1:0-18143 GCA_036873755.1 Hanleya hanleyi | reverse complement strand
CTTGCCCTTGACTTTACTGATCCGTACAGGGTCCCCGACCTTGTACACCGCCTTCGTCGTTCGCTGCGATGGCTTGGGGTACAAGACACGCCGGACTTGGGCTTCATTGCGTTGGGTCACGGTAATGGGGGCTCTCTCTATACTCCGATGATAGGCTTGATTGTAACCCCTCACCAGTTTCGGGAGAACATCGATGTACCGCCTTGTATTCTTATAGGCGAAATATTTATACATGCGGCCTTTGAATGTCCTGTTGAACCTTTCCACCACGGAAGCCTTGGTCTCGTTGCACGTATGAAAGAAAAACACCTTCTGTTTCTTAAGAAAGGCTTGGAACGGTCTGTTGAGGAATTCCGTGCCTTCGTCGGTTTGCAAATATAAAGGTTTGCGCCCGGTCTTGAAGATGTCTTTGAACGCCGCTATGAGATTCGCCCCCGTTTTCGTCCGGATGGGTATCACCCACGCATACTTGGATAGGATATCGATGCACGTCAAGATATACCGATTCTCATCGTTGTGTTTGGCAAAGGCGCTCATATCGACCAAATCCGCTTGCCACTGGGCATCTATTCCTCCCACGATGACCCGGGTCCGTAGAAAATGGCGACGGACAGATCGATGTAAGGTATAGGTGTCTTGTCTTCTTAACCAATCTCGGACTTGGGCACGTTGTATCCCCTGGGGTTTGGCCGCTCGATAGAGAGCCGACAATGCACTATAGGCAGCCGGACTGTCGGGACTGTAGTATATGTTATCCAACACCTTCTCCCAGCGCTTCATGGTGACACAATGATGATGCACCCTGGCTCTATCGTTTATTTATAACGGGTATATCTTGGGCCGGAGTTTCTTTCTGATTTTCTTCATTGGCTTTCACAGTGTCCATGGCAAATGACCAGTCCAACTCGTCTGATGACCGCTTGATAAGCACTTCATTCACATCTACCACGGCATCTTCCAATGCAGACCATAGATCAGGGTGAAGGGTAAAATGCACTGTACCCCCATCTAGCCGAGCCAATTGAGCAAAGAAAGGACCGCGTCGGATGTACACATCGTGATACAAGTGGATGAGGTCGCTGTCCAGTTCACCAGACAAAATCCGTTTGGTCCAGCCCTCTCGGGACAGACGAATGTGAGCCGGGCACGGTTGTGTAGGGTCCGCATCACAGATGTCTCCCACCTCCTCTATGATATCGACCTTATCCGCATACACGTGCAGGAAAACCTCGGGGGTCAAGCTGAGATACGCCAGTATTATATGCTCCGCCATGGTCAGTACGTGAATGGTACCAGATTTGACTGTCTCCCGTATTTATAGGGACAACCCCGTGAGATCAAAAGGATCAGGTGGTCATGTCACTGGGCTGACTGAGTCTAGCCGGGTAATCAATGGCATCGTCGTCGTCGGGTTCATGTAGTTGTTCATGGGGTTCAGCCAGCGCGTCCTGAATAGCACGAGCCCACCCCAACTGGTCTGATGATCGCTCGTCCGGTGTAAACAGCTGGTCCACAATAGGCACCACTTTCTCCAAGGCTGTCCACAGATCGGGGACTAAGGTGAAGCCTCGCGTAGGGTCTTGGTAGCGGCCCAGGCGTGGGAAGAAGGGTGCACGGTATACGTAGATGGCATTGTCTATGTGGATGAGGTTTCCGTCGAGCTCGCCGCTCAACACCCGTTTAAATTTGGTCCAGCCGTCACGAGGTAGCGTGACCGTATTCGATACGGTCTCAGCGGGCGACCAGCAAACTCCACGATCTTCCACCAGGGTGACTTTATCTTCATAGACGTGTAACCCCACCTGGAGTGTAAGGGGCAGGATGGCTCGTAGGACGGGTGACATGCTTGCTCCAATGTCGAACGGTGAATGACACACACTGTGTCTGACCCTCGTATTTATAGTGTCAATGCCATAGCGCCAGGGTCAATAGGGCACAGACTAGTGTGAGGCCAACCCGCCGGCGCTGGTTCCGGCGTGAGCGCTCGTGGTCCATAGCCCGAGCATCAAGAATGGCTGTCATAGTCCAGTAGTGGTGAGTGATGGCACGCCTCTCCATCGAGTGCACTCTGTGGAGGCCCGCTTCTGTGAACTCGTTCAAGATCTGGCGTCGCCCCTCGTTGTCGTCGCCATCTGCATACATGGACCGGACCACTGCTCGGTAACCCGTGAATGAATTCACCGCGGTGGCATGCTGTAAAATGCGAGTCGCATAGGGCTGGTTCTCCGCCATGGCTCGGCAACCGTAGAAATGAAGGTGTGTGATCCAGAGAGACGTGTTTTATAGACCAGATGTAGCTCTACGGGTGTAGTCCGTGATACGTACTATTCTGATAGGTTAGTCCAAAAAAGAGATCCGGGGAGTACCGGAGAGTGGCGGAGATGCCCGAAAACACCCGGAGAAGATCGAAGATACCTACGGAAATGGCCGAAAACACACGAATCTCACGAAAAAAAAAAGAGTATAAAAATGAGGATTTTTAGGTGTTTGGTACATTCATCGGCTTGCCGAACGGAGCTATCTCACCTGCCTGCCTGACCAGCCTTCCTGTCTCGACTTGGAGGTACTTGAAGTGAGTGTGCTAAAAATAGATCACCAGGCAGCGTGCTATAAAAGGAAACCGGCCTGGCCGTTTCATCAGACACTGCCAATCATCAAGATGTTCACTTGTACTATTTGCCAGAAGCTGTTTACTCGCCCAGAAGATTTTCGACGACACGAGTCCTCCATCCACAACGGCGGACGGTATACTTGTATAACCTGCGCACGGTCATTTAATCGGGAAGATGCTTTACTGCGCCATGAACGTTCAATTCATGGGCCACCCAAGCGTCCATGCGAGGATTGTGGTCGGCTTTTCAAACTGACCAGTCAGTTGCTGCGACACCAACGTTTGATTCATGCCCATGAGCATGAGCGACAACCTCCTACTGAAGAGGAGCCACGGAAGGGCAGACCCAGTGAAGATAAGCCCGGGGAGACGAACGCCACTGGTGATGCGATGACGGAGAACCCGCCTATACCCACAGTTCTGAAGAGCCTGAATATCCAGCTGGACCCCAGCGTTACGGTTTCGAGTCCTGACAACATCGAACATTTTCTGGTGGAGCCCATAAATGTTCCTAGCGATCTCTTACAGGACAACCATCCAATCAGTGACATCGATCGGCGCCATTGGTCCATGACACGGTACTGTTTCCACCCTCAAGATATCTACAATTTCCCACTGACCAACCGCACCTGTCTACGCAGCTACGTGGAAGCCATCTTCAACGATCAAACTACGGCCTTTAAATTGAATGTTGCTTTCGGGTACATCTTACGTCACAAAAAGACGGACCAGTTACAGTATTATTATCCCAGTGCCAACAACCATGTGGTTGACCAGCCGGTCACCATCATTAACCGGGGGTCACTAGAGACGATGCTGGAGATACTGGACACCGTGGATGCCTTGAGATGGGCGCATCGTCAACGCCCCAACATTCAATGGGTGGTAGAGAGGGTAACCAATGTCACGTTTTTCCTTACCAAGCTGACCGATCACCCCCATCGGTTGAATGCGTCACCCGTGCACTGATGAATATCATGCCGTACACACACTCTATGTCTACATGCTGCTCGCTGACTTGAGCTCAGGAAACACTTGTACCTAATGTGACAATGTGTTAAATAATAAAACATGGTGTTTGATATTTCAATTTGTTTTGCTGTGAACATACTAAACATACCCAGGGCGGCTCCCCCAGCCTGGGTATGATGTAACATTGGGGGTAATAAACTATATAAACATTGCTAAACTTGTTGTTTTTTTCACGACAACCGCTATCCGATTGCATAATACAGATCCGATATTCATCCGCGTGATGACGCGCGCGCGCGCCGCTCGCGATGGGGGGGGGGCGGGGCGGTAAAAACAAAACCCGGAGGTTGAACATACGGACGTGTCAACCCCCCACGTGACCTGCGCGGCAGAATGGAAACGACACCCTAGTGTAACTCCCTCACCTAGGCTTCACATGGATACCTCACTCGACCCCATTGGACCATTCGTGGCTCCCCTAGCTCCAACACGTCTAGCGGGACCCATACAGGGTCCAGTTTTCGACACTAGGTGACCACATCCCGATAAAATGGCCAGTTTTCGACACCGGATGTGCCGCCATCTTGAACATACGTGCCGCCATCTTGGATATGTCCCATAATGCACCGGGTCAAAATACTCGCTTCTGATTGGACGAGAGCTCCGTGGCGGATTTGAAATACTCGCTTCTTATTGGACGAGAGCTCCTCATTGCATCTGCGCATGCGCAGAATGATATTCCTACCGCACACCCAACCCATCAGATGCCCCTTCACCTAGGCTTCACTTTGATACCTCACTCGACCCCATTGGATCATTAGGGACTCCCTACATCCCAAAACGTCTATGCGCATGCGCAGAATGGTGACAACGCCCGAGCCGCTAGTCCAGTCAGATGCCCCTTCACATAAGCCTCACTTTAATACCTCACTCGACCCCATCGGACCAAATGCCCCTTCACCTAGGCTTCACTTTGATACCTCACTCGACCCCATTGGACCATTAGGGGCTCCCGTACATCCCAAAATGTCTATGCACATGCGCAGAATGGTGACAACGCCCGAGCCGCTAGTCCAGTCAGATGCCCCTTCACATAAGCTTCACTTTGATACCTCACTCGAACCCATCGGACCATGAGTAACTCCCCTAGCTCCCAACACGTCTATTTCCATACCCTTGGGCCACCGCGCATGCGCAGAATGCTGATAGTTCAACCCCACACCCAGCCCATCAGATGCCCCTTCACATAAGCTTCACTTTGATACCTCACTCGACCCCATTGGACCATTAGGGACTCCCCTACATCCCAACACGTCTATTTCCATACCCTTCGGCCACCGCGCATGCGCAGAATGCCGATATGTCAAACCCCACACCCAGCCCATTAGATGCCCCTTCACATAAGCTTCACTTTGATACCTCACTCGACCCAATCGGACCATTTTATCTAGGGACTACTTTTTCTCCGCGGAAGCTTTTTCCCGAGACCGAATCACCGCCAAAACCGCGGCCAAACCGCATCACCGCGGATGAATACATCCTGAATACATCCCCTCCAACAATTGGAACTCTCCTGTGTTAGAGGTAACTTTTGGTCCTTCTGCCGGAACTATAGTTCACTTGACCTCTCTCTCCGCCACGTGACCGCCACAAATTATGCAAATTTCTGAGGTCAATGGTGTTCAATTTCAGTAGAGTATACTACTTTCGTCCTCAAACTAAAAATATAACTTCAGAGGACGAATTATTAGAATTTCTGGAGTTAGCTCCTTTAAGACCATCCGACGCTGAACTGTAACTCACTCGTTGTCTCAATTATTAATGTAATGTTAATCACAGGGCACACATACAATATTCTTCTTCTAGTAAAATGACTTACCTTCATTGACATTCTTAGCAGATCTTGACCAGGCTTCAACTATTCAATCCTGATGCCAAATGGCAATATTCGCTGATAGACTGTAAACAGGGGAAGACTGGGCCCCTTATTTATGTTTACAATTTAACAGAAATGATCAAGAGCTTGGTTTTAGTGAAATATGATTGTCATCAATTCTTGGAATCATTTTAAATTATGCATACAATACAAATCCAGATACCACTTGATCTGCTTCCCTTTATACATGTTCAACCCTAAGTTCAGCTTTACTCTCCGTGACTAACAGGAGCTATGTTTCCCGGCTCCATATCAAATTCAAAATCAATTTAAACAGACGAATTGTTCTCGGAAACGACTTGTTTATCACATATTGACAGAAATTCAATCCCATCCCCTCATGCGTAACATATGTCGCATTGGAACATAACCGATAGGGGAGACCGGGGCACAGTGAATCAGAAATCTGTTTTTCTCAATTTACACATTAATGTCTTGGCAATATCTTAGCTTATTTTTGGGTGATGATACATATGCTGCTGGGCTGTACAACTGCCTTACATTTGTGGAGTTAACTCATGTCATTTTCTCTGAAATGACCGCTAAAGATGCCAAAAATATTGACTCACTGTGCCCCTATACCGGGGCAGAGTGGCTCACTGCCTGGGGCACAGTGAATCGCATCATGATACGCTGTAAATAACACAATCATATGCTTTTATTCCAAATTAAAAAAAAGTCTTAATTACAGACATCATTTATATGACTGTAAAGAGAAAACATGGTATTACAGCCATATATTCTCACTACAATTCGCCCTGACTCCCATCATCTCAACCATCGCCTCTAAATAACTCCAAATAAACAATAATACATAAATTTATTAAGAAGTTGTGCTAAATTGTTCTTAAGACAGCTTTGGTATACCAAAAAATGAAAAATGGAAATTTTCAAATTTCATGCAGTAGTGAGTCAGCTGCCATACCGATCCACTGTGCCCCGATTCACTGTACCCCGGGTGTACCTAATGAACTCTGAGGGATTTTTTACTAGATAAGGCCGTCTGCTAGAGGAAGAACACATGTTTGTCACATTCATTCAATATCACACTTACTATTAAAACATGACAGTAGCCTTGTTGCATTATAGTGTGCACCATATACCACATCAAGTAATACCATGAAAATTTAGTTTTGACCATGAAAAACATACTTTAACCCACTAAAGTTCCTTGAGCAACTCTCTCTCAATGTTGTCTGCAATTCATAATGGCTATACATCTGCACACAAAGTGATGACACCATCTGAGGGATTTCCCCTGGCAATGTCTAATTATAGACAATTATTCACTGTGCCCCGTGATCCACTGTGCCCCGGTCTCCCCTACCCGTCATATTTTACCCAGAATAACAACTTAATATATCCATCGAAGGGGATAAGCGTCATTCTGGTTCCATGCAGGGATGACATCTCCGAAACTTTATCGAATGCAGAGTTCAAAATAAAGACGAGAACATTTAGCATATTAAACGCCTTTCCTCTGACAACGGGTTCCTCAGTTACCGTGATTCAAAGGACCCTATCCATGATTAAAACAATTTGCCGATTTGCAGGATCACTTGTTTTCATTGATATAAATTTAAGTCAGAAATCGCTCACAAGTATTTTCACAAATGAACAACACAGTAGTCTGTCGTTTTGCGAAAATTTGATTTCATGACCCATACATTAGTTTATAGACACCTTTAATCACGAGAAATGTGCTGAACAGTTTAGGGGATACAGAATCGCTGTGTGTGTGTCTGTGGGCGAGTGTGTGTGTGTGAAGGTGGGTGTCATTCGGTAGTCCCGAGCGGAAATCTACGAAAGGGACCGATTTTCCCTCGGGGACCTACAACATGAATTTCCTGTGAATCATCAGATGTGAGGAACCGGAGTCGCCTAGCTCACATGACACAAAACAAAACCACTAACGCGGACGCATGAAACGTCTATCAGCAAATTTTACACTATGAATCTCAAATTTATGTCAAAAATACTGATAATCATATCTGTTATGCCCCATTGGAATATAGTATCACAAACTATTAGCTTTAACATCAAACATGTCGCATGTTATGTTATATTGACTCAGTGATGTCATAGATTGTTTTCGAATCTGCCAGTTGAAAATCGGTCCACTGCTGAGGGATGGCAAGCGCTGTTGCGCCCTCAGGTTTCATTGAAACAACCCATGCAATCGAATGGGGTTGAGAGGAGGCCGGGTAATCCGATTCGGATGGTCAAATGATACCGGTAGTATCTCCCTTGGGTGCAGAATTCTATCTGACACCCCTCCTTGCGGGTTGACTTGCCCAGTGTCACTCCAAACAACATGACGAAGTTAACCTTTTAATTCTCCAGCTCGAAAGGATATTTTGTTTTGTATTGACGAGTTCCACTTGATCTTGTGCAACCATATTTGGCAGAACAAATACCGGATGCAGGTTGGAGGTTTTACATCAGTGGAATATTCCTCAACATAGCTAAATAATATTACTTACCATGTTAATGACATTCCAAAACATGCTATGGTATATTCCTTATTGAATTGTAAGGAATATTCCTTATTGAATTGTAAGGAATATTCCGCTGGTGTAATAGTCGGAGAATATTCTTTAAATTTTAAGGATTTCTTTTTAATCAGTTTATGCTTAGATCAAAATGTCAATGGTCAAGTTCACTCAAGCCAGAGAAAAATGAAAAATCTCATGTTTCAAGTTCTGATTTGGTTAAATACTTTATGCCTACCGTACCTTGCAAATGGAGCAGATAATAACCAAACTGTCAGATAAAGGTCAAGGTCACCGAAGCCAGAAAATGTGGAAAAAAGTGGAAAATTGTGTTGTTACTCTCATAAATCCAATTTCAAATATACCTGGAACTCATTGCAAATAATTGGGGAATAGGTCTCCGTCTATTGATTTTGAGGTCACTAGGTCAAAGGTCACATTTTGTATTACATTTTATCTATTTTTAATGTATTGTGAGTTGTGTCTACTCATCAGAATAGTTAAAGAGTTGTCTTTCCTAGGGAATCTGTTGGACCTATTTCTGCAGTTCAACTGTCTTTATTGAAGTCATTATTTTACTTATCAAACCCTCTTCTTCTTTTGGTGGAGGACTCATCCTAACACAGGAAACAAACTTTATGACATATAAGTACAGCCAATCACAATGAGTTATTTTATGTCTATTTGAATGACTCAAAACATCATGCCTGCATCCTTTATGGCAGCCACGGTGGTTCGTTTCCAACAATGACAAAGTTTGCATGAAATTAATTGATTTTCTGTCGAATAAATAGAGGATATTGCACTGTTGAGTTTGAATAGCATAAATATTTGTTCGAGTGAAAGGTGGAAGGATAACCCACGAGACGCGAAGCGTCGAGTGGATTATCCTTCCACCTTTCACGAGAACAAATATTTATGCTATTCAAACTCAACAGTGCAATATTCTATTTATTATTTATAGAACATTATTTTTCTTATCAATTTTGTAATATTAGACACCGTGGGCTGTCTTTTGAAGTAATTTTCTAACACAAATTAGGTCGGATTTTATTTTGTTTATGCCGCGGAGAAATACAAAGACATTAGCCAATGGGAATGGAAGAGTCCCGTCTGAAGTCACGTGCAACTGTCAATCAAGCGGTTGAGTCGAAAGATCGCGATCGAAGCGAGAAGAAAAAATCTTCTTGAATTTAGAAGAGTTTACAGACTTTCAGTTTACCCGACAGTGAAAGGAAGGCAAGTTCTCACGAAGGACAGTGACACGTGGGCCTGTTGATAGCTGTCTACATCTCGGTTCAGTTGAATTGCCTGAAGTGAAACCGGAAGAACGGGCAACAGAAACACAACACTGCTGACTCGACTCGCGACTGTGCCGAACACGCATGGTCGGATAAACACGACAAACTGCAACTTCAAGCTCTCCGTCTGGGTAACTGTATGTGGAAACCGCTATGCAGCATATGAGAAATCAACTTTAGAGCTATCCCCTTTTAGCTTGTTTGTATATCTTTGGGCTCGAACGTAACTGAAGCGTTTTCCTACTGAACATGCAGAAAGCCAGCCCATCGCAGTTTGCGGGTTTCACGCTTTTCTGCATCATCTTTGCGAAAGTCTATAAGGACCCAAGGTGGTTAGTAACTTTATTTCTACTCATACCAGTATTAATTGTGCATTCTTGGTTGACGTAACAACTGTTGTTTTATGTCGAAGGAGCCTAAAAGTTCACTTACTGCGAAAGTCTAAAAATAGACCTGACATCACGATATCAGGTCATATCGTTCAAGGCCAAATCGTCCAAGACCATTGGAAAAAACTTCGCCCAAATATTGAGACAGATCGACCGACGATTGAGGCCGATCACTCAAAGTATTTTATAGATCGTACCAGCGCTGCGTGGATATGTTAGCTAACACTTAAATAAAAGATATATTGAATTTTATATGAAATGATCTGTATATATATTCATTCCATGACGAAGTTTTGAAGGGTTATGAATTGTTGGCAAGCATTCTCGGAATGAAAGTACCGTAGTGAAAGAAGTAGTTCCGGCAACGTCACTGTCAGGTCAGAGTTCACATGTACTCAGCAGTTAGATAACAAAAGTGTTATCTAACTGCAAAAGTGTTATCTAACTGCAATGAAAATATCACTTTTAGGAGTGAAGAAAATATAAGGATTTCACTGTTATATAAATAATAAATACTACTATTTCTCGTCTGCCATGTTTCATCCATCTGGCGGGGGATATGTGATTTTGCGGCTCTTGTTTTGTCAATACAGCACCTCACAAGGGGACTTTTTGATTTTCGGATTAATGCAGAATATATCAACCCTGATTTTGTTTAGCATAATCAAATTTTGCTATGATCGAAAATCCCTCTTGTAAAACGTTGAGAATTGACAAATAAGCTGTTCAGCATATTCTGTCAGCATATGTGTGTCATGAAACATAATATATGCTATGATTTGTGAGTTCGAGCAAGTGGATTAGCTTTTCCGCATTTGACTCACAAACTGAATATTCATCTTCACTTACCCAAGCCTAACACGTGTTGCCTTGGCTGAACGTAACATATTATCTGATCAGAAATAACAGGTCTGGTGATGTCATAGCGCTATAAATATTCTGTGGTCCATATTAGGGGAAGTGCAGTGTATGACCTCCTTAAAATTCAAATTCGATTGGATATTTGAAGGAAATTAACATCAATGCACCCACCACTTGCCATATTTGGAGATCACACGGGCAGACATCAAAGAAAATCCTAGCTGCACGGCGTTGGCAAGCTCCTATCTTGATTGGCTATATGACATCACGTGCGTTTTCCGGTTTGAACAGTTTACTCTATTCATTGAGTCAAGGTAAATGACCGAACGTTAGTGTAGTATTTAACTTGAAAATGTGAATATGTGATTATTGGGATTCCTTGGTACTATCCAGTCGCATAATCGATGTTGAAAGTAGGTCGACCTTCATGAATATAGATTAGCAGTCTAGAGTCCCAGAACGCATGCTACATTTAGATTTCAGCTTCGACTGTAACAGTCTTCATACAACTAAGGATGCCGTATAGGAGTTGGATTAGCCTGAACGTGTGGGGAAAAATATACAAGACGGCCATGCTAGGAGATCAGTGGGATTCAAGTATTAGATTAAATGAAATTGTATAGCCCACGTTAGTTGGCATCAATTTCTGAAAGATTTGCGAAGAATCACATTAGTTTCAGGACATCATCCTATATAAATTTTTCATATCAAATTTAAGTTTAAGTTTTCATTGAAATATTTTAATCTTATATGAAATTTGAATTAGGATTTTAAATTTCAAATTGAAATTTTAAATTCGAATGCATATTGGAATTTGAAATTTGAATTTTAAAGTTGAACTTGGAATTGGAATTCGATCTTGAGCTTGAGCTTGAACTTGAAGTTTAATGTTTGAATTTGAAATTTAAGGTCAAAAGTTGATATATTTTATATTAGAATTTGAGTTTAAAATATGAATTTGAGTTTAAAATTTCAACTTAAAATTCTAGTTAAACTTTAATTTAAAACTTTCGTGTGAGAAATTGATCAGACATGGAGGCTGGAATTATACTTACAATCGGCTCGAAATGTTCATTATTTTATTTGGAGGAAGTAGGGAGAAATAGATGGGGGGAGGGGGGACACACAAGTACCCAAAGCAAACATTGAGACATGTGTAAAAGGTTGCTCAATAATAATGCTCTTTGTTTCCTTTTGTTTGTTTGACGAGTAAACACTTTTGGTCTACATCCCTCCAAAGAGTGGTCTTAGCTTGGAAACGTAACCCTGAAGCAAAGTGGGCTATTCCGGTGTGCAGTATATGGACATCTGGAGAGGTCTTAGAAGTTGGCGCCCAGTTCCCAGTTTTCTGGAGCACCCTCTGGGACCACACAGGTTAAATTCTTGATAGCTAATAACTATGGAAACCTCAAAACCGCCACCATCAGCAGCATGGGCATAAATTTGAATAAAATCGGAACGTTTCATCGCATGAAAATCAACAGCATCGGCCCTGCCAGTTTATGAGAAATAGTTCTCAAGGTGAAACAATTCTACTTTGCACAGTAAATATTGAATTACAACGCATATTTTAGGAAAGTGGGAAGAGGTGCCGACATACTGACAGAGCTACATGACCTCACAGAATAGTCTTCTGGTTAACCTATTCTAAAGCACATACCAAGAATCTAGCGATTCGTGATATGTGTTGTATCTCAGGTAGGCTTTTATTGTACCTGTACATGTGACGATTTGGATGACATGATCACACGGCCCCTAGAACCGGCATGAGCGGTATTAGATACAAATGATGAAAATGCTCTGACAACTCGTTTTTTGGTAATTGATGAGCGGTGTCGCTGTGACAACTCGTACACTGGGGATTGGTGAGCTGTATCGTCGTCAGATGAAAATGGCGCCATTTAACACAAAAGACTAGTCTGTAAGGCCCGATGTCGACCCAGCATCAACTTCTGACAATGCCAACATATATCAAAGACCAAAAGGTCTGTACAGGGGCGGGCCTCGGGGACGAAACGTGTACCAGCATGGGTATAAATTTGAATAAAATCGGAACGTTTCATCGCAATCAACAGCATCGGCCCTGCCAGTTTATGTGAAATAGTTCTCAGGGTAAAACAATTTTACCCCGACAGTAAATGTTGAATTACAGCGCATATTTTAGGAAAGTGGGAAGAGGTGCCGACATACTGAAAGAGCAACATGACCTCACAGTATAGTCTTCTGGTTAACCTATTCTGAAGCACATATCAAGAATCTAACGATTCGTGATATGTGTTGTATCTCAGGTACGAAGTCTCTCTTGTAATTATAGATATCATACTGTTTCTATTCTGTAATTATAGATATCATACTGTTCAGAAATACTGACAAATATCAGTTTAAAAAAAGCCATCAAATATATGATGTCAAATTTTAACGGACAATATTCGTAAGACTGAAAAAGCAGGGATCGACAGTAGTAGGGAAAGGCTAAATTCCTTAGTATTGAGAGTGAGGGTGATGCAGAGTCTGGCTGAGGTGACATCGCTGTGACATCACAGATGACGTCACATCCGGTGGCGTCACTTCCGGGTCAAAGGTTACTTCCGGGTCAAAGGTTATATATCAAAGGTCACTTCCGGCCACGTGACGGCACAGCAGGTGTTATCTGCCCCTAAAGAAGACCGTACGCTGCAGTTATTTCAGTGTTAAACCTAATGGGGAACCCACTCATTTGCGGTATTGAGTGTGTCCCCTTGTTTTCTTTGTCTCGCGATATAGAGCACGATGGAAGGGATCTCGAGGCCATGGGTTGACTTTCGCTGGGGTGGACATTTTGGAGTCGTGGTGGACCACTATTGTGCGATTGGGTCCTATGAGATATCAGTTTGAAGCATTCGTTTTCATCCGACTGGATGGGTTTGGAATGGAAGTTAGGTAATGGCGCGCATGCGCAGACCGAAATTGCGGGAAAAGCTCGTTGAACAAGACGTTTGGGGGCATGAGTGGGCCAATAGTGGACGTACTTGGTCGTGTGAGGTATCAAAGTGAAACACTCGTGGGGGACCATCAGACTGGATGGATATGGATTGGAAGTTACATAATGACAAGCTTACGCAGACCGGGAATTGTGAGAAAAGGGCGTTGGAATGGACGTTAGGAGGCCTGGGTGGGTAAATAGTGGACGAACTGGATCGTGTGAGGTACCAGTTTGACGCTCTCGTCAGGTAGCGTCCAACTGGATGGATATGGAGTGGAAGTAATGTATAGCACGCATGCGCAGACGGGAAATTGTGGGAAAAGTGCAACTGAATGGACGTTTTGAGGTAAAGGTGGGTCAATAATGGGCGTACTGGGTCGCGTGAGGTGTCATATTGCAGCACTCGCAGGGAAGCATCCAACAGGGCGGGTGTGAAGTGGAAATAAGGCTATGGTGCGCATGCGCAGACTGGGAGTTATTGGAAAATGGCACTGGAATGGACGTTTTGGCGCTGAGGTGGACCAATATTGGTCCGAATGGTCGTGTGAGGTATCAGTTTGAAACTCTCTTGGGGTAGCGTCCAACTGGGCTGTACTGAAGTAAGAGTAGTGCAATGGCGCGAATGGGCATCCGTGGAGTAATATAGAAAGAGCATTTAATGTGGGAGCTTTCGGTATAGAGGTGCGCCATCCTTGCTCCTAATGGGCCGCTGTTTACCGTGTGGGGAAGACTAATGTGACGTCATCAGTAGTAGAGAAAGAATATTTAAAGCCCAGTTGACCTTTGTTTAGAGAAAGCCGAAACCCAGTATATTTGCCCTATCACTTTGTGGAGAGTTCTACAGTAACGCTTCAACGCCTATGTTAACTCCTATCTGGAGGCTTTAAGGCCTATCTTAACGACGTAACGCCCTATCTTAACGCCTTAACGTTCATCCCAACGCATCAACGGCATGATGCAGACAGTCGAGAGAAAGAAAGATTAACAGATTCATAAGGTTTCGTATAGTTCATTCTCCCCTCCATCACATAATACGCACGCTGGGGAATCCGCGTTGGGTATGTTTACAATTCTTCTAGGTTCTTATCCAACCAAAAGCCGTCATTTGGGGCTGCATATGTTATATTCTTTCTTGCTCGTTAGGTGTATTCTCGGCTGGTCTTGTCCAGTCAGAAGTCGCCATTTGATGTTGCATGTATAATACTCTCTCTTGCTCAGCAGAGTCCGACTGGGAGTGTTTTGCGCCTCTGCACTCGGGAGTGGTAGAGAAAGAGGACTTTCACAGGAACGAATTTTGTTGAGTTGTTGGCCTTGTTCGATCAGGCTACCTGGTAGAGGTGTGTGTGTGCGTGTGCGTTTGTGCATGCGTATGTGCGTGCGTATGTGTGCGCGTGGTGTGTGGTTGCACGTGGTGTGTGTGTTTGGTAGTGCGTGGTGTGTGTGTGCGTGCGCGCGGTGTGTGGTTACGCGTGTGTGGTGTGTGGTTGGGCGTGTGTGGTGTGTGTGTGTGTGTGGTTGCGGTGTGGGTGGTGTTAGTTTGCGGCGTGCGTGGTGTGAGATTGTGGTGTGTGAGGTGTGAGGTTACGGTGTGTGTGGTGTGAGGTTGCAGTGTGTGTGGTGTGAGGGTGCGGTGTGTGTGGTGGGAGGTTGCGGTATGTGTGGTGTGAGGTTTCGGTGTGTGGTGTGAGGTTGCGGTGTGTGTGGTGTGAGGGTGCGGTGTGTGTGGTGTGAGGGTGCGGTGTGTATGGTGTGAGGGTGCGATGTGTGTGGTTTGACGGTGTGATGTGTGTGGTGAGGGTGCGATGTGTGTGGTGTGAGGGTGCGGTGTGTGTGTGTGTGCGTGTGTGGGTGCGTATGTGCGTGCGTATGTGTGCGCGTGGTGTGTGGTTGCACGTGGTGTGTGTGTTTGGTAGCGCGTGGTGTGTGTGTATGCGTGCGCGTGGTGTATGGTTACGCGTGTGTGGTGTGTGGTTGCGCGTGTGTGGTGTGTGTGTGCGTGTATGGTTGCGGTGTGGGTGGTGTTAGTTTGCGGTGTGTGTGGTGTGAGGTTGCGGTGTGTGTGGTGTGAGGTTTCGGTGTGTGTGGTGTGAGATTGCAGTTTGTGTGGTGTGAGATTGTGGTGTGTGTGGTGTGAGGGTGCGGTGTGTGTGTTGGGAGGTTACGGTATGTGTGGTTTGAGGTTTCGCTGTGTGGTGTGAGGTTGCGGTGTGTGTGGTTTGTGGTGTGAGGGTGCGGTGCGTGTGGTGTGAGGGTGCGGTGTGTATGGTGTGAGGGTACGGTGTGTGTGGTTTGAGGGTGTGGTGTGTGTGGTGTGAGGGTGCGGTGTGTGTGGTATGAGGGTGCGGTGTGTGTGGTGTGGGTGCGATGTGTGTGGTGTGGGCTGGGGTGTGTGCGGCGTGGGGTGCGGTGGGTGTGGTGTGGGGTGCCTGGTGTGTGTGTGTCTGTTTGACCGGGAACTTGTACGTTCTGTCAGAAAACCTTGTCATCTCGAAAATATGCTCAGACAGAGTCAAAGTAAACACAAGCAAGAAGCCTCAACAACAGCAGCAAGCATATTGCGTATTACACATTTTATTATTCCCTCCATTCATAATTCGCCCAAGCTGGTGGAGCCACTATGGGTATGTTTACAATTCTCGTAGTCTTGTCCGTAAATTAGACATATTGTTGGTTGTTCTTGTCCGTGCTTCAGTGACATCTTCACATGACGAAAACTCCCACATATCGTCACCTTTATATTCTCTCACCCTGAAACAACTCTTCTACGTTGTTCTCTCCACCAATCAGCGCATCGCCGTCCCGTATAGCCTTACCCGAGTGCGCGCTGGTGTGTTCCCCTATACATTAGTCCATAGGGAAGGACAATAGGACCATCCGTTGTCCAAATGAGTCGAGTGGGGTGTCTTGTTGCAGAGCTCCTGGGATTTGTATTGTAAGTCACGGCATTCTGCGCATGCGCAGTCGTGGATGAAGCGTTCGTGGATGAAGTGAGGTATCAGTTTGAAACTCTCGTGGGGTAGCGTCCAACTGGGCTGGACTGAAGTAAGTGTAGTGCAATGGCGCGAATGGGCATCCGTGGAGTAATATAGAAAGAGCATTTAATGTGGGAGCTTTCGGTATAGAGGTGCGCCATCCTTGCTCCTAATGAGCCGCTGTTTACCGTGTGGGGAAGACTAATGTGACGTCATCAGTAGTAGAGAAAGAGTATTTAAAGCCCAGTTGCCCTTTGTTTAGAGAAAGCCGAAACCCAGTATATTTGCCCTATCACCTTGTGGAGAGTTCTACAATAACGCTTCAACGCCTATGTTAACTCCTATCTGGAGGCTTTAACGCCTATCTTAACGACGTAGCGCCCTATCTTAATGCCTTAACGCTCATCCCAACGCATCAACGTCATGATACAGACAGTCGAGAGAAAGAAAGGTTAACAGATTCATAAGGTTTCGTATAGTTTATTCACCCCTCCATCACATAATACGCACGCTGGGGAATCCGCGTTGGGTATGTTTACAATTCTTCTAGGTTCTTATCCAACCAAAAGCCGTCATTTGGGGCTGCATATGTTATATTCCTTCTTGCTCGTTAGGTGTATTCTCGGCTGGTCTTGTCCAGTCAGAAGTCGCCATTTGATGTTGCATGTATAATACTCTCTCTTGCTCAGCAGAGTCAGACTGGGAGTGTTTTGCGCCTCTGCACTCGGGACTGGTAGAGAAAGAGGACTTTCGCAGGAACGAATTTTGTTGAGATGTTGGCCTTGTTCGATCAGGCTACCTGACATAGGTGTGCGTGTGCGTGTGTGCGTGCATATGTGCGTGCGTATGTCTGCGCGTGGTGTGTGGTTGCACGTGGTGTGTGTGTTTGGTAGCGCGTGGTGTGTGTGTGTGTGCGTGCGCGTGGTGTTTGGTTACGCGTGTGTGGTGTGTGGTTGGGCGTGTGTGGTGTGTGTGTGCGTTTGTGGTGTGTGGTTGCGTTGTAGGTGGTGTTAGTTTGCGGCGTGTGTGGTGTGAGGTTGCGGTGTATGTGGTGTGAGGTTACGGTGTGTGTGGTGTGAGGTTGCAGTGTGTGTGGTGTGAGATTTTGGTGTGTGTGGTGTGAGGGTGCGGTGTGTGTGGTGGGAGGTTGCGGGGTGTGTGGTGGGAGGTTGCGGTGTGTGTGGTGTGAGGTTTCGGCGTGTGGTGTGAGGGTGCGGTGTGTGTGGTGTGAGGGTGCGGTGTGTGTGCGCGTGTGTGGGTGCGTATGTGCGTGCGTATGTGTGCGCGTGGTGTGTGGTTGCACGTGATGTGTGTGATTGGTAGCGCGTGGTGTGTGTGTGTTCGTGCGCGTGGTGTATGGTTACGCGTGTGTGGTGTGTGGTTGCGCGTGTGTGGTGTGGTGTGTGTGTATGGTTGCGGTGTGGGTGGTGTTAGTTTGCGGTGTGTGTGGTGTGAGGTTGCGGTGTGTGTGGTGTGAGGTTACGGTGTGTTCGGTGTGAGATTGCAGTTTGTGTGGTGTGAGATTGTGGTGTGTTTGGTGTGAGGGTGCGGTGTGTGTGGTGGGAGGTTGCGGTATGTGTGATGTGAGGTTTCGGTGTGTGGTGTGAGGTTGCGGTGTGTGTGGTGTGTGGTGTGAGGGTGCGGTCC
>JAVTVY010041767.1:0-18178 GCA_036873755.1 Hanleya hanleyi | reverse complement strand
AACACCTGTCACCGTTATTCGCAAATGATAGCACCCGCAAAGTACCGTTATTCGCGGCCAATTACTCCCGCAAAAGTACCGTTATTCGCAAACGATAACACCCGCAAAGTACCGTTATTCGCAGACGATAACATCTGCAAAGCGCCGTTATTCGCAAACGATAACACCCGTCACCGTTATTCGCAAATGATAGCACCCGCAAAGTACCGTTATTCACGGCCGATTACTCCCGCAAAAGCACCGTTTTTCGCAAACGAAAACACCCGCAAAGTACCGTTATTCGCAGAAGATAACATCTGCAAAGCGCCGATATTCGCAAATGATAGCACCCGCAAAGTACCGTTATTCGCGGCCGATTACTCCCGCAAAAGCATCGTTATTCGCAAACGATAATACCCGCAAAGTACCGTTATTCGCAGAAGATAACATCCGCAAAGTGCCGTTATTCGCAAACGATAACACCCGTCACCGTTATTCGCAAACGATAGCACCCGTAAAGTATCGTTATTCGCGGTCGATTACTCCCGCAAACGCACCGTTATTCGCAAACGATAACGCCTGCAAAGTACCGTTATTCGCAGACGATAACATCCGCAAAGCGCCGTTATTCGCAAGAGATAACACCCGTCACCGTTATTCGCAAATGATAGCACCCGCAATGTACCGTTATTCGCGGCCGATTACTCCCGCAAAAGCACCGTTATTCGCAAACGATAACACCTGCAAAGTACCGTTATTCGCAGACGATAACATCCGCAAAGCGCCGTTATTCGCAAACGATAACACCCGTCACCGTTATTCGCAAATGATAGCACCCACAAAGTACCGTTATTCGCGGCTGATTACTCCCGCAAAAGCACCGTTATTCGCAAATGATAACACCCGCAAAGTACCGTTATTCGCAAACGATAACATCCGCAAAGCGCCGTTATTCGAAAACGATAACACCCGTCACCGTTATTCGCAAATGATAGCACCCACAAAGTACCGTTATTCGCGGCTGATTACTCCCGCAAAAGCACCGTTATTCGCAAATGATAACACCCGCAAAGTACCGTTATTCGCAAACGATAACATCCGCAAAGCGCCGTTATTCGAAAACGATAACACCCGTCACCGTTATTCGCAAATGATAGCACCCGCAAAGTGCCGTTATTAGCGGCCGATTACTCCCGCAAAAGCACCGTTATTCGCAAACGATAACACCCGCAAAGTACCGTTATTCGCAGACGATAACATCCGCAAAGCGCCGTTATTCGAAAACGATAACACCCGTCACCGTTATTCGCAAATGATAGCACCCGCAAAGTACCGTTATTCGCGGTCGATTACTCCCGCAAACGCACCGTTATTCGCAAACGATAACATCCGTAAAGTACCGTTATTCGCAGACGATAACATCCGCAAAGCGCCGTTATTCCCAAACGATAACACCCGTCACCGTTATTCGCAAATGATAGCACCCGCAAAGTGCCGTTATTCGCGGCCGATTACTCCCGCAAAAGCACCGTTATTCGCAAACGATAACACCCGCAAAGTACCGTTATTCGCAGACGATAACATCCGCAAAGCGCCGTTATTCGCAAATGATAACACCCGTCACCGTTATTCGCAAACGATAACACCTGCAGTGGTTAACACATGCAGTGGTTGGCTATGTTGGCTTTTTAGTGCACACCAGGCATGCACATTTTCCTTCTGAAATCCTCATACATGGCTTACATAGCATAGCTTGAAATCTTATCAGGACCAATTTTTAGCTCATCTGGGCCGAAGGCCCGATGGGCTTATGTCATGGCCTGACTGTCCGTCGTCCGTCGTGCGTTGTCCGTTGTGCGTCGTCCGTTGTGCGTCGTCCGTTGTGCGTAAACATCTTCTTCTCTGAAACCGCTTGGCCGATTAAGCTGAAACTTGGCATGCATGTTCCCCCCCAATGAGTACACCAGAATTTGTTCATGCCGTGTCGATACGATTTTAAATATGGCCGCCATGGCGGCCATCTTGAATTTGCCATTGAAACATTGTTATCGCGATTTCTCAGGAACTACTGCATAGATCTTTCTCAAATTTGGTACACAGGTTCCCCTTGGGGTCTAGTTGTGCAAGATACCTGTTGTGGTCTGATTCACAAATCCAATATGGCCACCAGGCGGCCATCTTGGATTTCCCCATGAAACATTGTTATTGCAATTTCTCAGGAACTACTTTGTGGATCTTCCTCAAATTTGGTACACAGGTTCCCTTTGGGGTCTAGTTGTGCAAGATACCTTTTCTGCTCTGATTCGAACATCCAATATGGCCACCAGGCAGCCATCTTGGATTTCCCTATGAAACTTCGTTATCGTGATTTATGAGGAAGTACTGCATGGTCCTTTCTCAAATTTGATACACAGGTTCCCCTTAGTGTCTAGTTGTGCAAGATACTTTTGTGGTCTGATTGAAAAATCCAATATGACCACCAGGCGGCCATCTTGGATTTCCAGATGAAACATTATCGCGATTTCTCAGGAACTACTGCATGGATCGTTCTCAAATTTGGTACAGAGGTTCCCCTTGGGGTCTAGTTGCGCAAGATACAATTTGTAGTCTGATTGAAAAATCCAATATGGCCACCAGGCGGCCATCTTGGATTTCCAGATGAAACATTGCTATCATGATTTCTCAGGAACTACTGCATGGATCTTTCTCAAATTTGGTACAGGGTTTGCCCTTGGGGTCTAGCTGTGCAGGATACCATATATGGTCTGATTGAAAAATTCAATATTTCCCCATGAAATTTTGTTATCGTGAATTCTTAGGATATTACTGCATGGATGTTGATACACAGGTTCCCCTTGTGATCCAGTTGTGCAAGATACCTTTTTTTTGGTTCATTTCGAAAATCCAATATTGCCGCATCTTGAATTTCCCATGAAACTTTATCATAAAATCTCAGGAAATAACTGCATGGATCATTTTATAGTGTTCAGGGGGACAACACAAGTTAGAAACTCATCTATTGCAGTTCTTTAGTAAAAATTTCTCACAGCTACTTTCTCCAGTTACAGACAGATGACCTACAGTGCCGTGGCACTATCTTTTACATCTTCGCAGACAGATGGGGGTATGTCTTGGTTAGGCCATACCTCACCAGAGATTACTTTCATTGGAAAAATGTCCTGTTACATCTCATTGCCATCGTAACAACCCAGTCGCACATATTTCGTACTCGACATGTCTCCCCCTGGTGCATATACCCACAAAATATTGGAATCGTAGGTTAAAAACTGTCCAATGTACTGTCCGGACACGAAGTGGGCAGACGGACGAACGACTGCAATCACATAATAAAAATTGGTTCTGGTTATTGCTTATACAGCTTACTGACAATCACACATTATATTTTGGTATAGTTGCCATTATTCCATAACCTCCAATTACAATCATGAATTTACAGCTTGACCTCCTGTGAAATCGACTACATGTATGTTGCCATTTTGTTCAGGGGAGACAACGCAAGTTAGAAACTCATCTATTGCAGTTCTTCAGTGAAAATTTCTCGCAGCCACTTTCTCCAGTTATAGCCAGATGAGCGCTACAGTGCCGTGGCACTATCTTTTCATAACTGCATGCAATTTGACTATGAATTCTGAACACACACATTCTCCCCAGTGGTTGCCAAGGAAATGGAGACAGACATCAAAAAGCAGAAGGACATTGTAACTAAACTGTTAGACTCCTTGAAGAAAGTGTAAAGGACGCTTGAATCATCTGGCCTTCGATTTGGAAACAGTAACACCCGCAAAGTACCGTTATTCGCAGAAGATAACATCCGCGAAGCGCCGTTATTCGCAAACGATAACATCCGCCACCGTTATTCGCAAATGATAGCACCCGCAAAGTACCGTTAATCGCGGCCGATTATTCCCGCAAAACCACCGTTATTCGCAAACGGTAACACCCGCAAAGTACCGTTATTCACAGACGATAACATCCGCAAAGCGCCGTTATTCGCAAACGATAACACCCGTCACCGTTATTCGCAAATGATAGCACCCGCAAAGTACCGCTATTCGCGGCCGATTACTCTCGCAAAACCACCGTTATTCGCGAACGATAACACCCGCAAAGTACCGTTATTCGCAGACGATAACATCCGCAAAGCGCCGTTATTCTCAAGCGATAACACCCGTCACCGTTATTCGCAAATGATAGTACCCGCAAAGAACCGTTATTCACGGCCGATTACTCCCGCAAAATCACCGTTATTCGCAAACGATAACACCCGCAAAGTACCGTTATTCGCAGAAGATAACATCCACAAAGCGCCGTTATTCGCAAACGATAACACCCGTCACCGTTATTCGCAAATGATAGCACCCGCAAAGTACCGTTATTCGCGGCCGATTACTCCCGCAAAAGCACCGTTATTCGCAAACGATAACACCCGCAAAGTACCGTTATTCGCAGACGATAACATCCGCAAAGCGCAGTTATTCGCAAACGATAACACCCGTCACCGTTATTCGCAAATGATAGCACCCGCACAGTACCGTTATTCGCGGCCGATTACTCCCGCAAAAGCATCGTTATTCGCAAACGATAACACCCGCAAAGTATCGTTATTCGCAGAAGATAACATCACAAAGCGCCTTTATTCGCAAACGATAACACCCGTCACCGTTATTCGCAAATGATAGCACCCGCAAAGTACCGTTATTCGCGGTCGATTACTCCCGCAAAAGCACCGTTATTCGCAAACGATAACACCCGCAAAGTACCGATATTCGCAGACGATAACATCCGCAAAGCGCCGTTAGTCGCAAACGATAACACCCACCACCGTTATTCGCAAATGATAGCACCCGCAAAGTACCGTTATTCGTGGCCGATTACTCCCGCAAAAGCACCGTTATTCGCAAACGATAACATCCGCAAAGCGCGTTATTCGCAAACGATAACACCCGTCACGGTTATTCGCAAATGATAGCACCCGCAAATAACCGTTATTCATGGCCGATTACTCCCGCAAAATCACCGTTATTCGCAAACGATAACACCCGCAAAGTACCGTTATTCGCAGAAGATAACATCCACAAAGCGCCGTTATTCGCAAACGATAACACCCGTCACCGTTATTCGCAAATGATAGCACCCGCAAAGTACCGTTATTCGCGGCCGATTACTCCCGCAAAAGCACCGTTATTCGCAAACGATAACACCCGCAAAGTACCGTTATTCGCAGACGATAACATCCGCAAAGCGCCGTTATTCGCAAACGATAACACCCGTCACCGTTATTCGCAATGATAGCACCCGCAAAGTACCGTTATTCGCGGCCGATTACTCTCACAAAAGCACCGTTATTCGCAAACGATAACACCCGCAAAGTGCCGTTATTCGCAGACGATAACATCCGCAAAGCGCCGTTATTCGCAAACGATAACACTCGTCACCGTTATTCGCAAATGATAGCACCCGCAAAGTACCGTTATTCGCGGCCGATTACTCCAGCAAAAGCATCGTTATTCCCAAACGATGACACCCGTAAAGCACCGTTTCGCAAACGATAACACCCGTCACCGTTATTCGCAAATGGTAGCACCCGCAAAGCACCGTTATTCGCGGACGATAACACCCGCAAAGTACCGCTATTCGCGGACGATAACACCAGGGTTCCCAGCCACTCGGGGAAATCAGGGAAAATGATTTTCCAGATTTCCAGTCAGGGCAAGAGAGGAGTCACATGTGGCTGTCTATGATGACGTTTTAGTGCACACCAGGCATGCACATTTTCCTTCTTAACTCTTCATTAAGGGCTTACCTAGCATAATCTTGAACTCTTATGAGGACTAATTCTTTCATAACTGCATGCAATGTGGCTATGAATTCTGAACACACATTCTGGCCAGCGGTTGCCAAGGAAATGGAGACAGACATCAAAAAGCAAAAGGACATTGTAACTAAACTGTTAGACGCCTTGAAGAAAGTGTAAAGGACACTTGAATCATCTGGCCTTCGATGTGGAGACAGTAATTCAGAAACATTAACTGGTAGTTTTCTCTGTTCATAGGAAAGCTCGGACAGATGTAAAGCATGGAAAAACAGTTTGTGCTGTTATTCAACTGTCTAAATAAAATATTTGGACTGCACCGGAAAGAGTCTAACATCTTATGGTGTGTTGAAGTGTTCTTGTATTATTAGTGTACACTTGATGTTTGTATAGGTAATTGCATTCATGTATGGTGAGGAATGGATGGCTGTAAGGGGAGAAGGGAGGCCATTGCGTGCATTTGTGCAAGTTGCCTATGTATATGTAGCTTAGTGTTTTAATTGCTACAACCCTGTCATGGAAGAAATGTTTCTCTGGGAATTTGGGAAATTAATCAGGGAAAACTCAGGGAATTTTGTTTCCGGGTAGGCCTGTATAAACTGGCTCAGTGCATAGGTCCATACTGGTTGGACGTTTTGGGGTCTAGGTGAGACCCTAGTGGTCCCATGGTGTCGCATGAGGTCTTATTTTGAAGCTCCAATATTCTGCGCATGCGCAATGTGACCGTAGTATAGAAAGTAGGCATTTTGGGGGTGCGTGGGGGCGTGTTTGGGGTAGACATGGAGCACTATTGGTCCAAATGGATCGTGGGAAATGTCAAAGTGAAGCTTTTGTGGGGTAGAGTCAGAATGGCGTATTTTTTATTGCAAGTCGCGTCAATCTGCGCATGCGCAGTTGGGTGTAGTAAGTAAAGTGGTCATTTTTGGGGGTACATGGGGGTGTGTTTGGGGTAGAGATGGACCACTATTGGTCCGAATGTGTCGTGGGAGGTGTCATTTTGTAGCTCACGGGGTGTAGACCCCCGATTTGAGGGCGGTCCACAGCAGCTGTGACGTCATCAGTACGAGTAGTAGCGAAAGTCGGCACTTTGATAAGTGAAGGAAGGTATTTGAGGTAGAAATGGACCACTATTGGTCCGAATGTGTCGTGGGAGGTGTCATCTTGTAGCTCTCGGGATGTATAGCCCGATTTGAGGGATGTTCGCGTCATTGGTGACGTCATCAGTAGGAGTAGTAGCCAAAGTGGGCATTTCGGAGCGGTGACGGAAGGTATTTGGTGTAGAGATGGACCATCCTTGGTCCGCCTGCGTCTTGTGGGGTTTGCATTATACCATATATTTGCTGCATTATCCCACATCTGTCCTGCATTATACTAAATATGGGCTGTATTATACAATATCTGTTCTGTATTATACCAAATATGTGCTGTATAATATCATATCTGTCCTGTATTGTACCCTATATGTTCTGTATTATACAATATTTGTCCTGAATTATACCATATCTGTCCCGCATTATACCATATCTGTGATGTATTATACCATATGTCCTGTATTATACAGTATCTGTCCTGTATTATACCATATCTGTGCTGTATTATACAGTATCTGTCCTGTATTATACAATATCTGTCCAGTATTATACCAAATCACTGCTGTATTATACCATGTCCTGCATTGTACCATATGTGTCCTGTACTATACAATATATGTTCTGTATTATACAATATTTGTCCTGTACTATACAATATCTGTCCTGTATTATACAATATTTGTCCTCTATTATACCATATCTGTCATGCATTATACCAAATCTGTGCTGTATTATATCATATCTGTCCGAAATTATACCATACCTGTGCTGTATTATACCATATCTGTCCTGTATTGTACCATATTTGTCCTGTATTATACAATATATGCTCTGTATTATACAATCGGATAGCGTGAATAACAACAAGTTCAGCAATGTTCATACAGTTTATTATCCCCAATGTTACATCATACCCAGGCTGGGGGAGCCGCCCAGTGTATGTTTAGTATGTTCACAGCAAAACAAATTGAAATATCAAACACCATGTTTTATTATTTAACGCACCGTCACATTAGGTACAAGTGTTTACTGAGCTCAAGTCAACGATCAGCATGTAGACATATAGAGTATGTACGGCATGTTATGGTATTCATCAGTGCACGGGTGACGCGTTCAACCGATGAGGTGGTCGGTCTGCTTGGTAACGAAAAACGTAACATTCGTCACCCTCTCCACTGTCCACTTGGTGTTGGGGCGTTGTTGTTGCGTCCATTCCAAGGGATCCACGGTGTCCAGTTTCTCCAGCATCGTCTCTAGCGACACCCGGTTAATGATGGTAAACGGTTGGTCGAATACCCGGATGTTACTACTCGGGTAAAAGTATCGTACTTGGTCTGTCTCCTTATGCTGCAGCACATAACCAAACGCCACATTCAACTTGAAGGCCGTAGTTTGATCGTTGAAGATGGCTTCCACGTAGCTGCGTAGACGAGCGAGGTCGGTCAGTCGGAAATTGTAGATATGTTGAATAGGGCGATGACGGTGGAAACAGTGCCGGATCATGGGCCAATGGCGCCGATAGATGTCACTCACTGGATGGTCTTCGTGTAACGGATCGCTAGGAACATTTACGGGTTCGTCCGCGAGGTGTACTTTGCTCTTCACGTCGTACAAAATCTGGCCCAAGGTCTTGTCGTCGGAATTTGTCTGTTGAATTAGGGCGACATCATCATCATCGGCCCTCGTGCGATGGGCGGGCGTTCCTGCTGTCTCGATACTGGTGTTTACCGGCTCCTCTACCTGCAAACGTGGCTGCGGAACAGGGTGTCCTGTGCGTTGGTGTCGCAGCAACTGACTGGTCAGTTTGAAAATTCAACCACATTCCTCGCATGGATGCTTCGGTGCCCCATGCACTGTCCGTTCGTGACACCGTAGACTGTGCAGACGATTAAATAGTTTCCCACATCTCATACAGCTATACCAAGCGGTTCCGTCGTGCTTGGTAGCCTCATGGCGGCGCAAGTCGTGTAGATGAGTGAATGATTTCGAGCACGTAGTACAAGTGAACATCTTGGTGGTTGATAGAGAGTCTGATGAAACGGCCAGGCCGCTTCCCTTTTATAGCACGCTAGCTGGTGATCTATTTTTAGCACACTCAGTTCAACTACCCCCAAGTCGAGGACCGAGATGTACTGGTGAACGACTGAGCCGCATTGCGCGCGCGTGTGTGTATGTGTGGGCAGTGAATTTTACATCCGGGACCTTGTCAACATCCGGGTTTCCCAGTGGGGTTTTCCAGTCGTTCCTCCGTCTTCCAACCGGGTACTGTGGTTTTACATCCGGGCCCTCAGCGCGCGTGTGTGTGTGTGTATGTGTGAGCAGTTGATTTTACATCCGGGACGTTGTCAACACCCGGGTTTCCCAGTGGGTTTTTCCCGTCGTTCCTCTGTGTTCCATCCGGGTACTGTGGTTTTACATCCGGGTCTTCATCTTACATCCGGGTTTTCCCATGTTTTTCTATCACGTGACCATTACAGAGCAGATTTCAACGATCAGCATGTGAACCTATAGAGAATATGCGCCATATTACGGTATCCGTCATTGCATGGGTGAATGCGTTCATTCGATGGGGTGGTTAATCAGTTTAGCCACAAAAAAACGTGACATTGATCATCCTATCCACCTGCCAATTTTCGTTGGGGCGTTGTTGACAGCACCATTCTGAGGGATCCACGGTCTGCACCTGCTCTAGCATCGTCTCCAGTGACGCACGATTGGTAATGGTGAGCGGCTGTTCAAATACCCTGATGTTGGCACTGCAATAGACATACCGAGGTTTCTCTGTCTCCAGCACATAGCCAAAAGTGACATTTAATTTGAAGGCCGTAGCTTGGTCATTGAAGATGGCTTCCACGTAGCTGCGTAGACGGGCGAGGTCGGTCAGTCGGAAAGTGTAGATACCTTGAATAGGGCGATGACGGTCGAAACCGTGCCGTATCATGGGCCAATGGCGCTGATAGATGTCACACGCTTGATCTTCGTGTAACAGATTGAATTGAATTGAATTGAATTTTGAATTGAAATTGAGTTTATTCACCATATATGTACAGCAGTATAGTATAAGAATAGTGATATCTTATAGAGTTGATGGCCGCATATGTGGCGGAAATAAAACCCCAGAGGGCTTGATCTATCCCGAATGAGTACGTGAATATATACATATGTAAAACGGCATAAATGGTAAGAATAAGTAAGAAGTATAATGACATGTAGATGCTAAATAGGGTCTTTTGAGCATTAGAGGCGGTGAATAAAACATACATATATATATAGCCTCAAAAGTAGCAGTCGAGGATTATATACAGGAGTTATTTAAGAGCTAGAGAGATGAATATAGTACGCTAATACACGAGTTTGTAACTTACAAAGCGTATATACAGAACGTACTGAGATACAGCATCATGAGGTCATGAAGAGAATAAAGATGGAGTACCAAAAATTGACGCAGAGGCAAACTTTATGATACGAGCGGCAGGTAGTTAAGTTAGCGTGCCAACAAAAAAGACTTTAAGCGAGATTTGAATACTGATTTCGAGGGACAGGATTTCAAATTGGATGGAAGAGAATTCCAAATGGTCCTTTCGTTTTAGTAGAGTAGAAAGAAAGTTGTGACTTGTAAAAGGATCTATACAGATTCAAGTTCACTTGCCTGGTGGGGTAATGATGTACAGTTGATAGTTTGGTGAAGTAATTTTGTGCGCTGGATGGAAGAAAGACCGAATGATAGAATACTTTTGTGTGCAAAATTAAGAACTAGGTAGTCATTTACTTTAGGTAACGGGAGGATACTCAGTTCTTGAAATAGATTTTCAGTATGGGCGTATCGTGAACTGGAAGAAATGATGCGAATAAGCTATAAGTTAGTCGGCAGTTCGCAGTTAGCGGTTCGCTATTCGAAGGGGACCAGTCGTTATTTTATCATCAAAAGAATAATAGTCAATTTAACCCCTTTCCCGGCCGAATTTGACCTCCATACTTGGCACATCAACTCAGTGATCCAAGAGCAATACGATGATATCATTGGTTCCCCGATCTGACGCCAGGGGGCGCTGTTCCCAATAACTACGCGAATAGCAAACTGAATAGCAAACTGAATAGCAAACTGGCTATTTGACCCCTTTCCCGTCCGAATTTCAGCTCAATACTTGGCACATCAACTCAGTGAGCCAAGATAAACACGATGATATCATTAGTTCCCCGATCTGACGTCAGGGGGCGCTGTTCCCAATTACTACGCGAATAGCAAACTGAATAGCAAACTGGCTATTTGACCCATTTCCCGACCGAATTTCAGCTCAATACTTGGCACATCAACTCAGTGAGCCAAGATAAACACGATGATATCATTAGTTCCCCGATCTGACATCAGGGGGCGCTGTTCCCAATAACTACGCGAATAGCAAACTGAATAGCAAACTGGATATTTTGAAACCTTTCCCGACCGAATTTCATCTCAATACTTGGCACATCAACTCAGTGATCCAAGAGCAATACGATGGTATCATTGGTTCCCCGATCTGACGCCAGGGGGCGCTGTTCCCAATAACTACGCGAATAGCAAACTGAATATCAAACTCAATAGCAAACTGGCTATTTGACCCCTTTCCCGACCGAATTTCAGCTCAATACTTGGCACATCAACTCAGTGAGCCAAGATAAACACGATGATATCATTAGTTCCCCGATCTGATGTCAGGGGGCGCTGTTCCCAATAACTACGCCAATAGCAAACTGAATAGCAAACTGGCTATTTGACCCCTTTCCCGACCGAATTTCAGCTCAATACTTGGCACATCAACTCAGTGAGCCAAGATAAACACGATGATATCATTAGCTCCCCGATCTGACGTCAGGGGGCGCTGTTCCCAATAACTACGCGAATAGCAAACTGGCTATTTGACCCCTTTCCCGACCGAATTTTACCTCCATACTTGGCACATCAACTCAGTGATCAAAGAGCAATACGATGATATCATTGGTTCCCCGATCTGACGTCAGGGGGCGCTGTTCCCAATAACTACGCGAATAGCAACCTGAATAGCAAGCTGAATAGCAAACTGGCTATTTGACCCCTTTCCCGACCGAATTTCAGCTCAATACTTGGCACATCAACTCAGTGAGCCAAGATAAACACGATGATATCATTAGTTCCCCGATCTGACGTCAGGTGGCGCTGTTCCCAATAACTACGCGAATAGCAAACTGAATAGAAAACTGAATAGCAAACTGGCTATTTGACCCCTTTCCCGACCGAATTTCAGCTCAATACTTGGGACATCATCTCAGTGAGCCAAGATAAATACGATATCATTAGTTCCCCGATCTGACGCCAGGGGGCGCTGTTCTAATAACTACGCGAATAGCAAACTGGCTATTTTGATCCTTTCCCGACCGAATTTCACCTCAATACTTGGCACATCAACTCAGTGAGCCAAGAGCAACACGATGATATCATTAGTTCCCCGATCTGACGCCAGGGGGCGCTGTTCCCAATAACTACGCGAATAGCAAACTGAATAGCAAACTGGCTATTTGACCCCTTTCCCGACCGAATTTCACCTCAATACTTGGCAATATCAACTCAGTGAGCCAAGATAAACACGATGATATCATTAGTTCCCCGATCTGACGTCAGGGGGCGCTGTTCCCAATAACTACGCGAATAGCAAACTTTGGCTATTTGACCCTTTCCCGACCGAATTTCAGCTCAATACTTGGCACATCAACCCAGTGAGCCAAGAGCAACACGATGATATCATTAGTTCCCCGATTTGACGCCAGGGGGCGCTGTTCCCAATAACTACGCGAATAGCAAACTGAATAGCAAACTGGCTATTTTGACCCCTTTCCCGACCGAATTTCACCTCAATACTTGGCACATGAACTCAGTGAGCCAAGAGCAATACGATGATATCATTAGTTCCTCGATCTGATGCCAGGGGGCGCTGTTCCCAATAACTACGCGAATAACAAACTGAATAGCAAACTGGCTATTTTGACCCCTTTCCCGACCGAATTTCGCCTCAATACTTGGAACATCAACTCAGTGAGCCAAGGGCAACACGATGATATCATTAGTTCCCCGATCTGACGTCAGGGGGCGCTGTTCCCACACCATGAATAGCAAACTGAATAGCAAACTGGCTATTTGACCCCTTTCCCGACCGAATTCAGCTCAATATTCTGGCACATCAACTCAGTGAGCCAAGATAAACACGATGATATCATTAGCTCCCCGATCTGACGTCAGGGGGCGCTGTTCCCAATTACTACGCGAATAGCAAACTGAATAGCAAACTGGCTATTTGACCCCTTTCCCGACCGAATTTTGAGCTCGTTTGCTTGGCATCAACTCAGTGAGCTAAGATAAACACGATGATATCATTAGTTCCCCGATTCGACGTCAGGGGCGCTGTTCCCACAACTACGCGAATAGCAAACTGACTATTTGACCCCTTTCCCGACCGAATTTCAGCTCAATACTTGGCACATCAACTCAGTGATCCAAGAGCAATACGATGGTATCATTGGTTCCCCGATCTGACGTCAGGGGGCGCTGTTCCCAATAACTACGCGAATAGCAAACTGAATAGCAAACTGGCTATTTGACCCCTTTCCCGACCGAATTTCAGCTCAATACTTGGCAAATCAACTCAGTGAGCCAAGATAAACACGATGATATCATTAGTTCCCCGATCTGACGTCAGGGGGCGCTGTTCCCAATTACTACGCGAATAGCAAACTGGCTATTTGACCCCTTTCCCGACCGAATTTCAGCTCAATAGTTGGCAAATCAACTCAGTGAGCCAAGATAAACACGATGATATCATTAGTTCCCCGATCTGACGTCAGGGGGCGCTGTTCCCAATTACTACGCGAATAGCAAACTGAATAGCAAACTGGCTATTTGACCCATTTCCCGACCGAATTTCAGCTCAATACTTGGCACATCAACTCAGTGAGCCAAGATAAACACGATGATATCATTAGTTCCCCGATCTGACGTCAGGGAGCGCTGTTCCCAATAACTACGCGAATACCAAACTGAATAGCAAACTGGATATTTTGAAACCTTTCCCGACCGAATTTCATCTCAATACTTGGCACATCAACTCAGTGATCCAAGAGCAATACGATGGTATCATTGGTTCCCCTATCTGACGCCAGGGGGCGCTGTTCCCAATAACTACGCGAATAGCAAACTGAATATCCAACTGAATAGCAAACTGGCTATTTGACCCCTTTCCCGACCGAATTTCAGCTCAATACTTGGCACATCAACTCAGTGAGCCAAGATAAACACGATGATATCATTAGTTCCCCGATCTGATGTCAGGGGGCGCTGTTCCCAATAACTACGCGAATAGCAAACGCACAGCGGAAATCATTATTTGACCCTTTTCCTGACCGAATTTCAGGCTTCACAATACTTGGGCACATCAACTCAGTGAGCTGCTGATAAAACACGATGATATCGGGGCTAGTTCCCCCGATCTGACGCTCGGCGCGCCCCAATAACTACGCGAATAGCAAACTGAATAGCAAACTGAATAGCAAACTGGCTATTTGACCCCTTTCCCGACCGAATTTCAGCTCAATACTTGGCACATCAACTCAGTGAGCCAAGATAAACACGATGATATCATTAGTGCCCCGATCTGACGCCAGGGGGCGCTGTTCCCAATAACTACGCGAATAGCAAACTGAATAGCAAACTGAATAGCAAACTGGCTATTTGACCCCTTTCCCGACCGAATTGCAGCTCAATATTTGGCACATCAACTCAGTGAGCCAAGATAAACACGATGATATCATTAGTTGCCCGATCTGACGCCAGGGGGCGCTGTTCCCAATAACTACGCGAATAGCAAACTGAATAGCAAACTGGCTATTTGACCCATTTCCCGACCGAATTTCACCTCCATACTTGGCACATCAACTCAGTGAGCCAAGATAAAAACGATGATATCATTAGTTCCCCGATCTGACGCCAGGGGGCGCTCTTCCCAATAACTACGCGAATAGCAAACTTAATAGCAAACTGGCTATTTGACCCCTTTCCCGACCGAATTTCAGCTCAATACTTGGCACATCAACTCAGTCAGCCAAGATAAACACGATGATATCATTAGTTCCCCGATCTGACGTCAGGGGGCGCGTTTCCCAATAACTACGCGAATAGCAAACTGAATAGCAAACTGGCTATTTGACCCCTTTCCCGACCGAATTTCAGCTCAATACTTGGCACATCAACTCAGTGAGCCAAGATAAATACAATGATATCATTGGTTCCCCGATCTAACGTCAGGGGGCGCTGTTCTCAATAGCTACGCGAATAGCAAACTGAATAGCAAACTGGCTATTTGACCCCTTTCCCGACCGAATTTCAGCTCAATACTTGGCACATCAACTCAGTGAGCCAAGATAAACACGATGATATCATTAGTTCCCCGATCTGACGTCAGGGGGCGCTGTTCCCAATAACTACGCTAATAGCAAACTGAATAGCAAACTGGCTATTTGACCCCTTTCCCGACCGAATTTCAGCTCAATACTTGGCACATCAACTCAGTGAGCCAAGATAAACACGATGATATCATTAATTCCCCGATCTGACGTCAGGGGGCGCTGTTCCCAATAACTACGCGAATAGCAAACTGAATAGCAAACTGGCTATTTTGAACCCTTTCCCGACCGAATTTCATCTCAATACTTGGCACATCAACTCAGTGATCCAAGAGCAATACGATGGCATCATTGGTTCTCCGATCTGACGCCAGGGGGCGCTGTTCCCAATAACTACACGAATAGCAAACTGAATAGCAAACTGAATAGCAAACTGGCTATTTGACCCCTTTCCCGACCGAATTTCAGCTCAATACTTGGCACATCAACTCAGTGATCCAAGATAAACACGATGATATCATTAGTTCCCCGCTCTGACGGGTAAACTGAATAGCAAACTGGCTATTTTGAACCCTTTCCCGACCGAATTTCATCTCAATACTTGGCACATCAACTCAGTGATCCAAGAGCAATACGATGGTATCATTGGTTCCCCGATCTGACGCCAGGGGGCTCTGTTCCCAATAACTACACGAATAGCAAACTGAATAGCAAACTGAATAGCAAACTGGCTATTTGACCCCTTTCCCGACCGAATTTCAGCTCAATACTTGGCACATCAACTCAGTGAGCCAAGATAAATACGATGATATCATTAGTTCCCCGATCTGACGTCAGGGGGCGCTGTTCCCAATAACTACGCGAATAGCAAACTGAATAGCAAACTGAATAGCAAACTGGCTATTTGACCCCTTTCCCGACCGAATTTCAGCTCAATACTTGGCACATCAACTCAGTCAGCCAAGATAAACAGGATGATATCATTAGTTCCCCGATCTGACGTCAGTGGGCGCTGTTCCCAATAACTACGCGAATAGCAAACTGAATAGCAAACTGGCTATTTTGAACCCTTTCCCGACCGAATTTCATCTCAATACTTGGCACATCAACTCAGTGAGCCAAGAGCAATACGATGATATCATTGGTTCCCCGATCTGACGCCAGGGGGCGCTGTTCCCAATAACTACACGAATAGCAAACTGAATAGCAAACTGAATAGCAAACTGAATAGCAAACTGGCTATTTGACCCCTTTCCCGACCGAATTTCAGCTCAATACTTGGCACATCAACTCAGTGAGCCAAGACAAACACGATGACATCGTTAGTTCCCCGATCTGACGCCAGGGGGCGCTGTTCCCAATAACTACGCGAATAGCAAACTGAATAGCAAACTGAATAGCAAACTGGCTATTTGACCCCTTTCCCGACCGAATTTCAGCTCAATACTTGGCACATCAACTCAGTGAGCCGAGATAAACACGATGATATCAGTAGTTCCCCGATCTGACGTCAGGGGGCGCTGTTCCCAATAACTACGCGAATAGCAAACTGAATAGCAAACTGAATAGCAAACTGGCTATTTGACCCCTTTCCCGACCGAATTTCAGCTCAATACTTGGCACATCAACTCAGTGAGCCAAGATAAACACGATGATATCTTTAGTTCCCCGATCTGACGTCAGGGGGCGCTGTTCCCAATAACTACGCGAATAGCAAACTGAATAGCAAACTGAATAGCAAACTGGCTATTTGACCCCTTTCCCGACCGAATTTCAGCTCAATACTTGGCACATCAACTCAGTGAGCCAAGATAAACACGATGATATCATTAGTTCCCCGATCTGACGTCAGGGCCGCTGTTCCCAATAACTACGCGAATAGCAAACTGAATAGCAAACTGGCTATTTTGAACCCTTTCTCGACCGAATATCATCTCAATTCTTGGCCCATCAACTCAGTGATCCATGAGCAATACGATGGTATCATTGGTTCCCAGATCTGACGCCAGGGGGCGCTGTTCCCAATAACTACACAAATAGCAAACTGAATAGCAAACTGAATAGCAAACTGGCTATTTGACCCCTTTCCCGACCGAATTTCAGCTCAATACTTGGCACAGCAACTCAGTGATCCAAGATAAACACGATGATATCATTAGTTCCCCGCTCTGACGCCAGGGGGCGCTGTTCCCAATAACTACGCGAATAGCAAACTGAATAGCAAACTGGCTATTTGACCCCTTTCCCGACCGAATTTCAGCTCAATACTTGGCACATCAACTCAGTGAGCCAAGATAAATACAATGATATCATTGGTTCCCCGATCTAACGTCAGGGGGCGCTGTTCTCAATAGCTACGCGAATAGCAAACTGAATAGCAAACTGGCTATTTGACCCCTTTCCCGACCGAATTTCAGCTCAATACTTGGCACATCAACTCAGTGAGCCAAGATAAACACGATGATATCATTAGTTCCCCGATCTGACGTCAGGGGGCGCTGTTCCCAATAACTACGCGAATAGCCAACTGAATAGCAAACTGAATAGCAAACTGGCTATTTGACCCCTTTCCCGACCGAATTTCAGCTCAATACTTGGCACATCAACTCAGTGTGCCAAGATAAACACGATTATATCATTAGTTCCCTGATCTGACGTCAGGGGGCGCTGTTCCCAATAACTACGCGAATAGCAAACTGAATAGCAAACTGGCTATTTTGAACCCTTTCCCGACCGAATTTCATCTCAATACTTGGCGCATCAACTCAGTGATCCAAGAGCAATACGATGGTATCATTGGTTCCCCGATCTGACGCCAGGGGGCGCTGTTCCCAATAACTACACGAATAGCAAACTGAATAGCAAACTG